>SZWC01017452.1:20668-37427 GCA_023375785.1 Penium margaritaceum | reverse complement strand
CTTAGAGGGACTGAGGGATGTGTCATCCGAAAGTGGCAGGACTGAGGACGGAGTCACCACTCCCCCACGCGACGGGATGGACATGGACGAGCCGGAGCGAATGAGATGGCAAGGGTATAGGTACTCAAAGAAGAGGGAATCGCGGGACTCAACGATGCAGTTCTTGGAGGGATCCCAGAAGCGCCAGGCCTTGGACTGACGAGAGACACCGCGGAAGGTGCAGGGACGTTCGGGGGGGGGGGGGAGCTTCCCGCTCTGCTGTGGGACGGGCAGCCACACAATGGCAACGCAGCCCCAGACGCGAGCCGGGCGGAGGTCAGCTCGCTGATCGCACCAATGCTGATATGGCGTGGACTCGCGAGGAAGGGGACCGTGGGGAATCCGGTTCCAAACCCAGGTCATGTAGGCCATGGCTTAAAAAAAGAAGCCATCGGAGAGACCTGAATCGACCCGCATGGTGCGGTCGGCCATGGTACGGTTCCACCATTCATAGACACCGTTCTGAGTGAGCGTGTAGGACACAAACGTCTCATGGTGGATCTCGCGTGAGGCAAGAAAAGCCATGGTCTCACTCATGTACACACCACCGCGATTGGAGCAAAAGCAACGAAGAGAGCGGCCTCACTCACGCTCCACAATGACAAGCCAGTCTTGGATGGCTCGGGCGACATTGCTCTTCTGCTGAAGGAAGAAGACCTAGCGGTAGCGAGAATAGTGGTCATTGAGGGTGAGGACATAGCGGCCATGCTCGCCGACGGACTCGGTGCGGAGAATTTCCAGGACATCCGATTGGACAAGGTCAAGAGGGGCAGATGCACGGGAGGAAGACAAAGGGTACGTGGACCGGTGCACCTTCCCCTGAGCACAATCAATGCACTCAGTGGGGCACCGGAGAGGGGAAGTCTCCGGGTCAAGGCCCTTGGCTGGCTGGGTACGGAGCATGCTGTCTACGTTGGCAGAGTAGACGTTGTAGAGACAACGGTGCAAGAGGTGGGTGTGCTGAGGAGAGAGTGTACTGGTGACAAACACATGGCCTATGGCAGCCGACGAGGAGGAGACGGAAGGAGAGGAGGAGAGGCGAGGTACATGCCATAGGTTGTCACGGGCAGTAGCGTGCAGTAGTACAAGAGCAAACGGACGCAACGACACAGTGCCAACACCTCGCGAGTGCACAACGTCCATGCTCATGCGGTCAAGGGCACTGACGGACATGAGGCTGAGCTCAAGACCTAGGACAAAGAGGACATCGGTCAGAAAGACGTCATCGGCAGGATCACGGAAACGAACGACGCCAACACCACGGACAGGCAACACCTGTTCGGAGCCCGTTTGGACACCGTAGACATCACCTACAGGACCGAGCATACTAAAGGCCTCACGAGAGGCCGTCATGTGATGCGTGGCCTCAGAGTCGATGATGTAGGTCTCAGCAGGGTCCTGGACCGTGGTCGCCAGATCGCTAACGGTCACATGGCAGAAATCAAGGGACGCGGACGTGGTGGAAGGAGGCGCGAACCGAGACTGCCAATCATCAAGCTACGCAACGTCGTCATGGAAAGGGACAGAGGAGACCATGGGAGACGATGAGACAGAGGAGGAAACGGGACACGACCGTAGCTTGGTCTCAGTCATGTAGGGCTGGGCAGGACAGCAGGAGGTGATGCAACTCGCACGTCCCTGGGGAGGAGGGCGAGGCAGGCCGAGCTGGAGCGCGATGAAGTGCTCCAGCTGACGCTCGTGGGAGGACAGCCCGAGAGTGTAGACTGAGTGCGGAGTGACGGCACCGGAGCTCGGGTAGGAGGAGGACTGTGCCGGCAAAGGAAATGGGGGCGCCGACGGCTGCGGATGGTGCGGCTGCGGCGCTGGTGTCGGTTGGATTGGCGATGCGATTGGAGTGGTGGAGCTGCTGGATGAGGCCGATGTATATAGCATACTTTCGACATGCATACGGGCATCATTGAGGGCATCAGGTGAAAAACTAAGAAACTTCCCCAAATCTTTCAAAACGACACATAATTGCTTTTGAATCAGGTACAAGAAAATGAATGGTTTGGCTATGAGATATACAAACAACCTCCTAACCTTCAAAAGCAAAAAGATACGAAAATAAATGCTATCTAGCAAGCTCAAACCATAAACAACTACTATAGCGTATAATGGGTGACGCATGCGGAATTGTCCGTTTGCCACACATTATTCTAGTATACAAATGTAGAGCCTCCACACGCATGTAGTGACTACACGCATAGACAGATACTGCACCAACAGGTGCCACAAAATGAAAAACATACAAATTAGGTCAAATACTAGTCGACTGCAAAAACCAATGAGGTTGCAGAAAATGGCCGAGTGCCCTTGCAAGTCCCCAGTACGCCAGGGCAGCTGTCCTATAGATGTGGATGGCTGGATCACTAAGAAAAATCCCATGGGTGCCTGTTGGGTCCTTATCATGGGTCTAATGAGCATGGATACGGAGGAGTAGTGGGTGTCAAATGTACCAAAAAACAAGAATGGCTCATCTCCCAACACTCTCCCGTGATCCAAATGTAGGTAGGAGTGGACAACAAGGTGATCAGCGATGCACATGCACATATTCCACTCTCAGCCACCCTCAAACAACAAGAAAATTCCAACAATCTAAATAACCACTAGTGGCACGTAGTGGATGTTGAATTGACTGACAAGTGTTGTTGAGGTATTTGGGTTTCTTCGTGAGGAAGGGTAATGACGAGCATGACGGGGTCATGGGTGGGAGGAGCTCCGGCCATGGCACCGACTATAGCACAACCAGCAACACCAATAGCGGCATAAGTGTAACCACCAAATCAACTCCTCATGGTACCATCAGCGGTACTGCCACCATCACCACCAGCAACCGGCCGGCTGTACCACTAAAAGTACCACCAGAAACAAAACCAACGGCTCCACCAATGATGTCACCAACAATATCACCGATGGCCCAAACAAGAGCATTGTGAACAGTGTTTTGGATGCGGTCATCGTTTGTATTAATAGTGATACCACCATGAACACCGCCATTTGCTATATGAACAACAACACTGCCCTTGGCGCAATTGGCAAGACTCTTGTGAACACATGTAACATCGTCCACATCAATACCTTTGGATGCAATTTCAAGAGCTCCACAAGCAGCACGGCTCACTGAATTTTGAATAGTTACTGGAGTAGTGTCCTTAAAGGAGCGTCTGCTTGCACCAAGAGAAATAGTGTTGGAGGCACCTCCATAATCACTGTCAGGGAAGACAAACAGCACCCTGCCATGATGTACGTTGACGCCTAGCCTGAAATTCTGGCTCCTTGGGATGTCGAAGATGATGGTCCAGCCATTGTGTTGTGAAAAGGAGCTCATGGCAAGGTGGCGCTAGAACTGAGTCAACGGTGTCGGAATGTACAGAAGCAATGGAGAGGAAGGCGAGGACAATGGTAACACGGTTGGAAAGAAGCAAGCAACAACACCAGGACGGTGACAGAACTAGAAGGTCGTGGCAATAGAAATGGTGGTGACAGTGGCAATTCTCTAACTTTGATGCCCATGGTAAGGTTGACGTAGGCATGGAAAAGGGTGAAGGAGGATGCAGACGGTGGAAAAAAATCCACAGTCCATCACCGTTGGCTTAATGCCATGTTGGAGATGGGTGCAAGAGTGGGACAAGAGCGGTGGAAGCAGGGAAGGGGGAAGTGGTGGAGTCACACTTGTTTTGATGAAGTTATAGAGTGACACCTAGTTACAAACCAGTAGCTCACGCCCATGCTTATTGGAGGAGGTGAACAAGGATCAATGTTCTTGGGGTTTGTGAGGGTGTTTATGATCATCAAGGTGGATATAGTTTTTAATTGTCAGAAGTGAAGCATGAGGGTTCCAACAATGGACTCCACAAGTACACCTTGGAACGGTTGACTGTAGCCACATAATGCAAGGGCAACAATGGTATCCCGTGTGCGCTGTTGGAGGTGTTGTAACACAGCAGTAATTGAACCTTTAGTGCAGAAGCTGACAATGATGTACGTTTTAGTCAATGAACAAGTAGTAGCATCTAGTGAAGATGCAACTCCCGCTTGAGAAAAACGATTAATAGGGCCGGAAAGTAGCCATAAACAGAGACGTATGTCAGGAAAGTCTCTACATATAAATGACCCAATAACAAAAACGACAATAAAACTACACCTAGTAGCTATAGTTAAAAACTAATTTAACTATTATGTGTGCAACTAGTTGCAAGAGGTAATGCCTCTCCACTTGTAGAAAAATAGTTAGTTTGGCCCTCCCCCTTGCAATAGCAAGAGGATGGCCAGTGGCTACCCCTCCGTAGCACAAAGGTTGGCTAGTGGCCAGCCGCCAACTGCCAGCTGGTTGGACGGCTGACGGCCGGTTAGATGACAAGCCGACCACTTGACCACTATCGATTGAGCTAGCCGCTTGATCCACGGCCGGGAGGCTGCAAAGCCTCAAGGGCCAAGGCCAATAGCCTCGAGCCCTTGAAATCATCCTCCCCTCCTCCCCTCATAATGTAAGTGAGAAAAGGAGAGGGGACAAGCACGAGAGAGAGTAATATGTCAGAAATATTTTGCCATGCGTGACTCGCACGTGACAACTTTACGTCGTTGCATGAAAATTGCAAATCAAGTTTTTTTAGTGCAAACTCCGAGTTCCATAACCTGAAAGCTTATGTGAGCTCAGGAGTTTGAGGTATTCTCCTCTTGTTTAGACACCAGGATGAAAAAGGACACGTAACAGCACAATTAGGCCTCTGGAGACTCAAAATAGCTGAGTCTCCTTGCATGAGTTATTGGTGACGATTACCTCCTTTTTTTTCTTTCTTTTTTTTCTTTTATTTTTTTTCTTTTTTTCTTTTTCTTTTTTTGGTGGTGCCGGTAGATGAGCCTTAGTGGTGGTCACCCTTTTATCTGGCACCATTACAGTAGGGGCTTATAGCTAAGCTGCGCCCCAGATGACTAGAGTCATCCCAGCGTAGGTACCCACCAAGTACAGACCTATAGGGTTATGTGGGACTTCCAGCCTTACAAAGNGGAGTTTGAGGTATTCTCCTCTTGTTTAGACACCAGGATGAAAAAGGACACGTAACAGCACAATTAGGCCTCTGGAGACTCAAAATAGCTGAGTCTCCTTGCATGAGTTATTGGTGACGACTACCTCCTTTTTTTTTCTTTTTTTCTTTTTTTTTTTTCTTTTTATGGTGGTGCCGGTAGATGAGCCTTAGTGGTGGTCACCCTTTTATCTGGCACCATTACAGTGGGGGCTTACAGCTAAGCTGCGCCCCAGATGACTAGAGTCACCCCAGCGTAGGTACCCACCAAGTACAGACCTATAGGGTTATGTGGGACTTCCAGCCTTACAAAGGTTGGTCACCCACTAAACATCCACCACTAAGGGTATCATTTCCACTGGTCGTAACCATGTGAAATGGGGGTTCATGGACCAGTGTTTATCCGCTTCCTTGAAATACCCAGCCCCCTGAGTTGTTCGAATTCTTGCACCAGATTGATTTTAGGTTTTTGTGGATGATAGCATGTGGTGGGGAGAGTTTGCGGTCGACGTGACAGATTGGTGGTTCAGATGTCAGGTGACTTTAAAATATGCGTAGTTTCTTGTTTTGTTTTTTATTGTACAAGGAAAACATGTAAGTGTTGATGTGTTGTACGAAGGAGCATAAGATCTTGTTGACGAGATAAGCGGTCGGATCGCGAAAGCTTTTTTGGTTCTCCATAGTGATTTTACATCTGTACGTCCATAGTTCTGTAAAGAAAGAAGCTTGTAGAATTTGCCAGATGTGAAATCTTGGGTGCGAGAGCATGAATACGAAGGGAGAGTGTGCTTGCGTAGTACAAAAGTGAAAAAGGCTCGTTATGAGTTTTTGTGCTGTTTTCTGGATCCGCTCACAATGGTGGAAGGCATGACAGATTGTCTCCCGGAAGAGGTGGTAGGGGGGACAGATGTTAACGAAAGGCAGCGGACAGAATTTAATTCTTTCGCGGACTTCAAGACAGCGTAGCAGGATTTTGAGAGTTTTGTCCTTCTGTCTTGGTGCGAGGTAATCTGCCGAAATTTGAGCGCTTGCTGCTGATGTGGTGGCTGATGTTTCGGTGTGGGGTGGAGTGTGTAACTGACTGTCATGTTGCCATTTTCCTGTGTATTTGAGTGGTTTTAAATTTTTTTGGAGAAGCATGTCGTATGCTTTCATTAGTTTTGGAGTCTTAGTTACTAGTCTCCATGATGGTTGAAAGAGGTTATTGGCATAACCAATAAATCTGTTGTCCTCCACATGGACAGGTGTGAAGCAACTGACGTTGTGGTAGGTTCTTTCTTCAAAGGCTGTCTCTGTGATGTTTAGGTCATTGTGGACTTCTACTGTTTTTGTGATATAACCATTGTTTGTCTTCGTAAATTTATAAAGGAACTGGGGAGGTTTTTCAGTGTAGGACGTAATACACCAGTATTGAAAAAGGTCTGTCCCATCCTCATCTTCATCGAGAGTTTTCATTTTCCAAGTTTCAGGAAGTTGATTGCGGATTCTGTTTATAACGGTTTTTTCCTGTTCAGATAATTTGGAGAGATCTAGGGGGTGAAAATGCATGGTGAGCTGAGCAGCAATTTCTGGAAAAATATGCTTAACTTGTATTTCTTGGTCATATAGGAAGAACTCCCTTCGATCAACTCCGTATGGTTTTCTTGCTGAGTTCAAAAGGTATCTATTGAAGGCTAGATACTCTTCAAAAATTTCAGTTATGTGTAGAGTTGGTGGATTAAATTCTGGATCTGTGTCTAGAAAGTCTTTGAGGTTAGTGTACCATCGGGAGCGTTGGATTTGTTTGTTGTTAAGAATTTCCGGATGAGATAGGAAGAAATGTCCCTTTTTCTTAAAACTATCCGACAGACAAGCCACAATTTTCCATTGTTCAATATTGGGTGAGAGAAGTTTGTAGACTCTGAGTGCACCTTGTGCTTGAATGGCAGTCCGTGGGCAGATTACTCCAAGTCCACCCTGTTTTTGTGGGGTGATTGCTAAATTCTTGTTGACAAAACGTAGTTTTCCATCTTTCTTGGTCCTGGAGAGAAAGTTTTACACGAGGTTTTCTATTTGTCGTAGGTTTTCCGTTGAAGGGGGACAGATATCTGATCTGTAGAGGAATTTGGGGGGGAGGTATCCATTGATGATGGTGCGTTTGGTTAGGAGTGGGAAGTGTTGCTTCCTCCACACTTCAATGGTTAGTTGGATTTGGTCACGGGTAGAAACCCACATTGAGGTAGAAGAACGATCTTGGTCAAGGTTTAAACCTAATACACGTTGGGGTTATTCTGTACGGGGATATGTGGTGCTGAGCAAGCGTGTAGGGTCCGGACCGGCTGGCAGGATGAAGGTTTTGGATGTGTTGGCTTTTAGCCCCGTCAAGATTCTACATTCGTTAAGGATTTTTTAGGCGACATCAAGTGCCTCCTGGTCTTTGACGAAGATAGTCGTGTCATCAGCATAAGCGTTGAAGGTAGGAATGGGATGGCGGGTTCGTACTGGTTTGGGTATCCTTGAGCGAAGTAGTTGGTTGAGTGGCTCCATGCCTATGATAAAGAGCAGGGGGGCGATGGGGCATCCTTGTCGGACCCCAGTCCTTGTGGTTATTTGGCTAGATTCGTGACCATTGACTAGGAAGCTAGTTTTTGTGTCCGTCAGCGTGGCGCGGATCCAATTGACAAAGGTTGGTGGGAAGCCCATGGCTTGCATGGCTTCGTAGAGATGATCGCGGTTCAGCGTATCGTAGGCTTTTTCGAAATCCGCCAGCACGAAGGTGAGATCGCCGTTAGAACGCTGTGCCCAGTGCTGAAGGTCGAATGTGCTTGAAAGTGTATCTTTAATATCCCGACCGTGTACAAACCCAGTTTGTTCCGGGCTGATGATGTAAGGGAGAACTTTTTAAAGTCTCTTTGCTATGGTTTTAGCTAGGATCTTGTAGCTAGAGTTGAGCAAGGAGATGGGCCTGTAATTCCTAATGTCCGTGTGGTCCCCCTTTTTAAAGAGGAGACATGTTACCGAGTCAGTGAAGGTTGGGTGGGTAGTGGGGTCAGATAAGAACTCATTGAATAAGGTTTGTAACCGATGGAGGATGTTATGTGGGTTTGCTTGGTAGAAATCGCTCGGAAGGCCATCCGGGCCTGGGCATTTGCCTTTTGGAGAGGATTTGATGGCATCTTTGATTTATTCTAAGGAGATTGGGCGGCAAAGGTCATTGAGGAGTTTACACGGTACTTGTGGTAATGATGGGAGTTGAGGTCTTTGTTCAGTGACCTGTAGTGGGGAGTAGAGTTCAAAATAGAAGCTGGAGACAACGAGTTGCATGGCCTTTAAATCACTGGTGATTAGATTATCCTTGCTTTTCAACGATGTTATTGCCACTGCTCGTTTCCTTGCTTTTATGAAGCTTGTGAGAAATTTGGTGGGGGTTTTGAGTCCATCAAAGTAGTTCAAATGGGCTGCATTGTGAAAATGAAATCGTGTAGAGAGGGCGTATTTGGCTAGAGAGTTTTCCAGGTTTTGGATTCCAGTGTTGACGTGGTTGTCAGTGGGGTTTTTACATTTGCCTGGAGTAGTAGCTTCTCCGTAGTTTGTATTGTTTTGATTTTTCTTTTATGTTCTTGAACGCTAAAGGATTTCAAGTTAGTTTTAATGGCTTCTATGAAGCTCTCCCAATAAGGGGAGAAGTTTGTTTGGATTATTTCTTGACCACGTGGACGGTCTAAAAGGGAAGAGTTCATTTTCCAGAGGCCTTTGCCCATTGTTTGGGATGCACTATGCATCATTGTGAGAAGGGGGGCAGCAATATGATAAGATATGTTGGAGATGAGGGGGATGTAGGAGCATGTTTTGACATGGTTGTTGTAATATGAACTATGGTAGATGTGGTCAATTCTGGATGAGGTTCTGTGTGCTGCAGAGTGGAAGGTATAGATGATGGAGGTCGGATCAAAGTTTCTGTATGAGTCAGTGAGGTTACAATCTCTTAGTGTGTTGAGGAGAGGTGGTGTGTCTTTGGATTTTTTTTCTGGTAGTCTGTCTATGTTCCAGAGTGTAGTGTTGAAATCTCCTACAAGAATGTCTGTAGGTGAGATCGTGAGAAAAACAAGAAGGGAGGGCCAAAAGGACTTCCTGTCCTTATAATTAGGAGGGGCATAAACACTGGTTATTGTGCAGCTGAGATTTTGAAAAGTGAAGGTTTGTTGAGCAATTCTAGAGGTGTTGGATTGATTGGACTGAAGCAGATTGACTTTCCTGGAGTTAAAGAGGAAGACAGAGCCACCCGTGTGAGGAGACTTTGACAAGGTGGATAACAATTTCCAATGTTAAAAGCGTTCTTCCAGGCGTTCAACCTTTGTTTGTGTGTCCAGGCGGGAGTCAACAATGCACACCACTGCCGGCTTGTGAAGATCCAGTAGAGACATAAGATGGGGAACTTTGGTGTCACTTGTAATGCCATTGACGTTTAGGCAGAGGATGGAGAATTGTTCTTGTGGGGCAGTGGGCTTAGTATGTCTGTTTCCTTTCGAGCCTGATGACCTGTTTTCCGAGCAACGTTTGCGTTTTGGGTTGCGGGAGGAAGGTATAAACGGTTGAGGGGTCTTGCAAGGAAGGGTACGTTTAAGACGTTTTCTGTGAGCCCAATGAGATTGATGTGGTCCTTTCCTTTTCACGGAGCTGGACAAGGTTGACTGTGATTCTGAGGAGGGGGTTTGCTGTGGTTCAGAGCCTGGGTAAGCGTGTTGGGCCTGGAGACATGGATCAGCGAGGAGCAGTATTAGGGGAACCATAGCCACTTGTAAATTTGTTGTCCGGTTGGTGTCAAGACCCTCTACAGAGAAATGTTGAGTGGCCTGGGGGGGAGGGATACCAGAGTCAAAAGGGAGCGATGTGCATGGGTTGTCAGTGGAGCCAGCAGGAAGTCTGTTAGTTACTTCTGAAGAGCTTTGTAGTGTTGTCTGTTGAATTGCTTGTCGTGTTGAGTTTTTTAGAGGTCTGTTAATTGGATGTTTTGTTTCCATAAACTCAGGGCTTGGGGTAATGGCCGGCAAAAGCATTATTTCTGTGATAGTCATTTGTAGCGATTGCACACTCGTGGGGTCCCGAGAAGATTCTTCTTGTTGAATTTTGCCCATTTGAAAAAGACTTTGGAGGAGAGGTCTGACCCATTTAAGGAAGCAAAGGGCCCGGGGACTTAAAGGCCGTGCTTTAAGGATGTAGCATTTTTTTAAAGATGAGCTGAGGTCCTCTGTTAAAAGGGAAGAGAGGGAACTTGGGTTGATGAAGAAGATCTTGAAATACTTAGGTACAACTGTTGTACGCAGGTTGAGAATAGCATGGGATAAAGGGACCCAAGAGCCACCTTCCCTTGTGTGTGTATTCCAAGTGAAGTGGAAGTTGTTAGAATCTGAATGCTCAGAGTTAGTTGAGCCAGACATCCCGGTATTAAAGTAGTTAGGAGGCTTTTGAATGAGATGGAGGGAGGCTGCCATATGAATAGGGGAAGGTGTTGTAGGTATGAAGGGCAGATTCCAGAGGATTGAATTGGGGTTGTACCGCCGTCTGAGACCAAGTCGTTTGATTCGATTCAGGATAGACTGAGCATGAGGGATATTAGAGGAAGAGAGAGGGAAATGAAGAGAATAAACTACGGGAGGGGGAGAGTGGCGGC
This sequence comes from Penium margaritaceum, assembly GCA_023375785.1. Classification (NCBI taxonomy): domain Eukaryota; kingdom Viridiplantae; phylum Streptophyta; class Zygnematophyceae; order Desmidiales; family Peniaceae; genus Penium; species Penium margaritaceum. The sequence goes on along the minus strand of SZWC01017452.1, from coordinate 26,711 downwards.
TGAGGGAAAAAGGTGAAAAGTTTTGAGATTGAGACAACATTGAAGGGAAAGAGGGAGAGGGGAGTAACCAGAAAGGGCATGAGTTATGCTTATTCACTGGAGGAAAGCTCAAAAATACTGGCTGATACAGATGATCTCTAGACAATTTTAAAGCATTCGGACTGACAGATGTTGTGCTTTGGCCTTGAGTAAAAAAAGGAGCTGTTTTCTGAGCTAAGTCCCTGGAGTGAACTGAGGTGTTGTGGGTGAGCTGCGGAACTGGTACTATGCGCCCGTGATGAGCAGACATTTTCCTTGAGCTTGCGAAAAAAGGTACTGCAGCTTGCAGGTAAATCTGTGTTATTGCCACTCGAGGGATCCCGCTACGTGATGCAGAGACATCATGGAAGATCAGATCAAGGTACGGGACAGCCCTGCAGAAAGGAAGGAAAGGGGACAGTTGAGAATAACCTTTGTTAGTGGAAAGAGTCTTAGAAGCAATACAAGCGATAGCATTTTCCTTGGGCGTTTGGTGGGTTGATGAACCTGAGTATTTCACAGGTTGAACTTGCACTTGAGGACCTCGAGATCGTTGTTCATGTTCACAATCAGCAGTTCCTGGGTGGGGTTGGCTTTGTATGCCAGGCGAGCAGTCTTGTGAGTCTGGGTGCTGATGTGTTCGAGCAGTCCATCGAGAGACGAGCCTGTGTAACCTCCGCAGGCAAGGTAGTTGCAGACGTGATATTCGACTTTCCTCCCAGCATTCGAAAAAATGACGCCCTTGTCTGTGCGCCACTGTGTGGAGAAGGCGGAGTTCCCGATCTGACGGTATGCGATGGGGGAAGAGAGAAGTTAAATGTGCACATGTATAGTTTGAGAGATTGATTGAGTAGCACTTACCGCAATGATTTTTCACTTCAGCAATCGTGCGGACGTTGTTCAACGGGTGCGTGGGAGTGACAGGGAACAGATTGTGATATTCGGAATGATGGTTGTTGTTGCAAAAGTTGCAGACCAAGCTGGAGAAATTCAGGATGATTTTCAGTGAGCTACCGTGGAGTGTGAACACCGGGACCACTTCGAGAAAATCTGGGTCGTCCAGATGAGGGATAGGGATGCCCAGAATAGTTGAGGTAGTGATGCCAGTGATCGGCAGAACAAAACGGTGAAGGTGCTTGACACCTGCCATGTATGGTTTGCTACGGCCTTCCGGTATGTAGACTGTCAGGAAGTGAGTGACGTCCTCGAAGGCAAAGTATCCTGGGGCGTTACGGAGAGAGAAGGTCCGCTCCTTGGGGTGGCACAGCTTGTGGGCCTCAAATTCAGGAGACGTGATTTTGGTGACAAACACCTCGATCCTTGGTTCATGCACTGAAAAGTGAAGATGTGAGTCAGTAAAGAGAGAAGACAAAGCAGACAAGGAAGAGAGCATCCATGTTCCCGAGGGCAGACCTGCTGCTTGAAAAATGTACGGAGAGTGCGTGATAGCCAGCCCAGGGATCGTGCCGTCATAGTCCGCCACTTGGACAGAATACTTGGCCATCGGGGTTTTCCCGCGAAAAACAGTTTCAGAGGCAAAGATCTTTGCAGTGGTCAAGGTAGTGGCGGGGACTTTGCCAGGGTGACTGCGGTTTAGCATCTCTTAGGAAGGACTAGGCTATGCGCTCACCCAGGTTGGGAGCCGTGTTAGGAAAGATGAGATAAAAGAGCTGATCAAATTTCTTCACGCAGCCTTCGAAGTTAATGCTAGCTTGATGATTCACTGCTGTACGCTACACTGTATTGCGAGCCAAGAGGAGACGGCGGGTAGCTTCCACATCAGCAGGTGGGGGGACCTGTGCCAGGGCATGTACTGAGTTGTGTTGCGCGATTAGCGGGTCACCATGAGGAGTGTTGTCGCCAGAATCATCCGAAAGGCTGCTGGAAGCTGAGCCAGAGGAGTCGCGGTGCTGCGTGGTAGCCGGACCCAGGAGGGGGGAGCCATGCTGGTTAGCTCAAAGGAAAGAGGTGACAGGGGGTTCCTGAAGCAAGACGGTTCCCGATGTTCTGGCAGAGTGACCTGCTCCTCCTGAAAGGACAGATTGTGTGAATAAGTGGTTGTCAGGAAAGTTACGGGCATACCAGGTTATTGTGAAGAACCGACCTTCCTCTGGATCCATTGGATCTGGAGCTTGAGACAGCTTTCGCTTGGATTTGGACTTGTGCTTTGAGACATGGACAGGTGGTTTACCTCCAACGGCGTGCGTGTGGTTGGCATTGACTTCCGCAGACTGGGAAAGCCCGTTGTTCATTTGGAGTTCATTCTCCGTATGTACTCCCTCCATGTTGGAAGGCCCTGGGAATAGAGAGACGGTTAGTGAGATGAGCCATTGTGTCGGTAGCCAAGTTGTGTGGGAAAAGCGACCCTTCAGCAGAAATGTGCAGACATGTTCAGAGGTGCCATTTGGCAGGATAGAGTTAGAATTGTCTGCTATACATATGTATGAGACTGAAGAGATAGATGTTGTAATAGCTTTGCCATCCATATTGACATACGGGGCGGATACGACATGACTGGCAAAGGTCAAAGGGCTGGGAAAGGAGCGGCAGCCATTTGCTTGTAGATCTGGTAAGAGGACAGGTGCATGACGTACCAGTAGCCATGGTTGAAAGTTGACTGAGTACTGAGATTTGTTGAGCAGAGGCGGGGAGATAGGCCGCGGAGGCCACAAATGACAAAGATGTTGAGACCTGGGGATTAAAACTCTTGGCTCTGGCCTCAAGAAAGGCCTGGAGGACAACATCGGGGTGGACCCCGGGAGGCGATAGAGGCGGGAAAACAGGCGCCTCCGGGTTTTACCTTTTTAAAAAACAACCCACTTTTTTGGAGGACTTGATGGAACCTGAGAACCGCGTGAAAGCTCTGAATACGGATCTTGTCTGAAGTAAAGGACGAGGTTGAGCCGTTGAGAAAATGAATTGAAAAACGTCGAAAGTGGTCGATGAAAACTTGTTCGGGAGTCATAGGGCAATAGATCTTGTTCATGGCTGGTTGAAGGCCAAAGTACCAGTGATGCGTGTTCAGGGATCTTCGAGTCCACGGGATACTTGTTGGGAGTCAAAAGTCTGAATTGCGCAATGAGCCCCATGATCAGAATCAGATGATGCGCAACCACCCATGACTTGCCTCGATGGTGAGTTTTTCGCTCAGGAAGCCTATGGGATGTGTTCGGAGCCGGCTTCCGAGGGCCCGGCGATTGGTCGTCTTGGACCGCAGTGTTGACAGCTTCTTCGGTAGAGTAGAGGATGAACTGGCCACCGTGATTGCCGGGGCCACCATGTTGATTGCCAGCTTGATGGTAGAGGCTTCCGTTGATTGCGGCATTGCACCGACCAAGAGATGTGGCAGCTGCTGAGAGCGGTGAGAGCGGCTGGGAGCGGGTGATTGAGCAAAGGATCTTTGTCTTTGAGATGTGCTGGATTACCTCTAAAGTGATGCATAGGGAATAACCCCTCCAACAACCTTTGGACAGCACTGTGCATATTCCAGCGATTACTTCCATGCATGAGCCGAAAACACAACCGTTACAGTGGTGTTTAGAATGGGGATGACCATTGCGAACAACTCTGGGGTGATTTTGGTCGCTACACTATAGTTAAAATGCTGGCGGCATTTGTAAAAAAAAAAAGAATGCCACAGGATGATACAAGCTTTGAACTTAACCATTTTAAGCGACATGAATGAAGTTATAAATCTCCTCACAAGCTTTTATTCACTTCTCCACTGTCCTTAGAGACTACCTAGTTTTTTGTGGGATGGGATGAGTGCCTACCTCCAAGTAATGATCCCTTCTCCTTTAAGCTTTTGCCTTTTCCCCTTGGTCCTAGAATTAGTGCATTGGCCTCTCTACAACAAACACATCTAAAAGACAGAGACAACGCGAAGACCAAAGAAACAGCTAGTGGAAAGAATTTGTGAAAGCCTTTCCATCATCGTGGGCTCGAGGGAGTTGCTATAAAGGATGTGCACAAGGCACCAAAACAAGCAAGATAGGATGACATCCCAAGAATAGGAGGTCAAACCAGGCATGAGGGAAGAGAGTCAAGTCAAGGCGGGAAAGAAAAATGATAGGGAAAACATTGCTCCCTTGTAATTGTCCCTTGTTCTCGGGGTTTGTATGCAAAACTCACATTCTCTCTTTTTTGGTTTTGTCTTTGTATTGGAATTAGACTGAGCTTACAATTAATCATGTGCTTTAGATAACAACCTTTAATCTCACCCTAGCGCCATGTGAGTTTGTGCTGTTAAACGGTTTAGGGGTCGCACACAAATTCTACTTTTGAGATATTCTTGGATTAGCACACTACTCAACAAGTTATGTACAAACCGCTAACTAAAAGAACACATTTTCAAGGAGCGCACTCGATGTACCAAAATTTGTCCATGAAGATTGTTGCTTCTGGGCCATAAACGTCCTTTCCAACCATGTGCCGGGAGCAATGAAGCGCACTTTTAATTTCGTTCTTGCAAGATCTCAAACTGGTCCACGGATAATCAATAGATCGCACACAAACTATAAACTTTTGCATACGCACACGAATACATGAATTTGTTTAAAAAAACAATCATTCTATCGCGAAGTCATGTGGCAGTAGGGCAGCTTGAAAATCCGTAAGACTGTACCAATCACAACAAAATAGAAGAAAAACAAATATAACATGTGCTTGTGTTGGCCACGAAGACCTAAGAAACATACTGAACTTTCCCAGGTGGTTGTGGTGTTTGTGGCTATGCAAAGAAACCATCCGAATTCATGATGTTGCCTGACCAATTATGAGAGGTAATGTACAAATGAGAGGTGATTCCTCTTGGTGTATGTGGTGAGAACTCACCGTCCTACCTTTTTTGTGCTAATCATGCTACAAGCCTATTGGCAGCATGAAAAGCACCGGACTGTCCAGAGCTAACAAAGAAAAGGTGGTGACGGTTTAAGAGACACCTTTAGCAGAATCCAGATATTGGGATCCACCACAGTGAGCAAGATAACCAAGACAATGGTAACCAATATGCAAGAATAAGCCATGCTAAACTCTGCAAAACCGAAAAGCGTATGGAAGCCAAACACTTGCTTGGTGAGCAAGCCGACGCATGTGTGGACGATGATCGACATGGCCGTTTGATTAGCGGCCACGAGGCGGTGAGGCCTGAAGGTTGGAGGCTTTAGATTTTGTCCCCTCGACCTTGCCCTTCCCTCCTTGCTTCATGCGGTGGGCTAGACAAGGGCGAGGACAAGCGAGAGTGCGCAAAAGAGGAAACCATGCAGGCATGACGTGGTTGCATGTGCCTCGCACAAGATGAGCTCGTGTTTTGTGTCAAAGACAAGAGTAGACTTTGTCCCAATGCAATTTCGAGATGTTTTTCATATATGTAACATACAAACTCACGAGTTTGAGGTCTTACCTTCTGCTTTCTACATCCAGGACAAAGGTGGCGGAGTAAAAAAAGGAAATGGACATCTAGTGACTAAAACCTGTAGTCTTCTTACATGGGTTGTTGATGACACTAACACTAAGAGTGACGCGAGAGGGAGAACCCTTTAAGAGAGGTATAGATGCTACTCTGCTAATTCCAATAATGCTTTCAATACAAGAATTGGAGACAACCGTCACACCAATAATGAGGCAAATATTTGTACTCCTTGAAACAACTCATGATGGTGGACATGTCCTCATGGGCCAACGCACATGGCAAGCAGGTGTGTGCGAACACGCATGCGTACGGGCCTGCGCGTGTGTGTGCGTGTGTGCATGGGTGTACATGTGTGTGTGTGTGTGTGTGTGTGTGTGTGTATGTGTATGTGTGTGTGTGTGCGAGTGTGTGTTGTGTGAGTATGTGCGTGTGTGTGTGTGTGTGTGTGTGTGAGTGTGTGTGTATGTGCGTATGTGCGTATGTGTGTGTATGTATGCATGCCCATGTGTGCATGTGTGTGGGTGTGTGTGAGAGAGAGAGAGAGATTGAGGGAGAGAGAGAGGGAGGGGGGAGAGGGGGGGGGGAGAGAGAGAGAGAGAGAGAGAGAGAGAGAGA
>SZWC01017451.1:5684-59343 GCA_023375785.1 Penium margaritaceum | reverse complement strand
TTCCTACTTCCCCCCCCCCAACCCCCTTCTCATCTTCGTCCTTTTCCCCATTACCCTCCGGGACCCACCTTTCCCCCGTTCTAATCCCCTCTCCCGTCTCTGCTCTGGAACGGGGGAGAGACGGCAGAGGGAAACTCGGAGACGGCATTGGCAATCTCGCACTTCTGCGTCGGCTTTTCACCGCCCACATTCCGCACGCGCGTACACACGGACGTACGGAGCTGTGCCCCCAGCTGCGCAGGCGCAAGTCTCACCTCTGACGTCGTCGGGTTTCGGTGCCGCCGGCGACTTTGGCAGCTTCGCCTTGTCCCTGCTCTCCACCGTCAACTCCACCGACATGCAGCCGCCCATCGCTCTCCTTCCCTCACGCTCTGCCGCTTGTGCTCGAAACCCCTCCTACCAAGCGTCGTGATTCCGTGTGTTGGGCGCTTTTGGGGTCTGGTCCACACTCGCCAGACTCCGGCACGGTGGAGAAGGCGCGGGCGAGCTCCCGAGCTGACCTGGCGTTGCGAGCAGCTCGCGAGCTCATGTGGATGCCGCGAAGGTCATTTTTTACGTTTGGCCATGTTTTCGAGGATGCCCCGAAAACTGGCCGCGGCTCGGAGTCGTCATTCATATTGGCCATAAAGTGTCGCTCGTTATCAGATTTGGCCATAATTGACTGGCCTCCACAGCTTCCCTCACTGTTTTCGCCATATTCAAAAGCGCGCCGGTTCCTCCTTTCAAATGTGGCCATGAAGACGGCCGACGGAAAAAGGATCCCGAGAGCAACCGATATTGACGAACGAAGCGCTGTAACCGCTCGGTGATCTCTTAAAGCACTTCTTAGCATTCCAAGGTAAAAATATGGACATGAAAGAAAATGAAACTATAGAGATGATTTTGCCGCCCATCAAAGCATTGTACATTAGTATCTTGTACGTTTATTTCCAAACATCAATTCAATTCTGTTAGTGAGATGGCAAAATTCATCTTGATTTAATGTAATAGATCCGTATCTTATATAGAAAAACATATACATATATATATAAATAATCATATTTTATCTTGAATCAATGATGTGAATTAGTTTTTTTTGTTTTGGAGATGAATTTTCTCAATTTTCTAACCGATTGAAGGGTGACTAATCATATTTTGATTTGAATTACCTACGCTAGGTTGTAAGATGCTTTCATGGATGGCAAAATCATCTCTATAGTTTCATTTTCTTTCGAAATTGTAATTCTACGTCTTTATTCGTTGGAGCATGCTTGTAGAGGAATGTTTTCCCTTTCATGTTCATCTTTGTGCCTTTGAACGCTGAGAAGTGCTTTAGGAGATTACCGCATGGTTACGGGGCTTCGTTTGTCAACATCGGTTGCTCTCACGATGCTTTTTCGTCGGCCATCTTCATGGTCACATTTGAAAGGAGGAGCCGGCGCGTACTTCAATATTGCTAAAACGATAAGGGAGGCTGCACAACGCACTCAATTATGGCCAAATCTGATAACGAGCGACACTTTCTGGCCAATATGGATGACGACTCCAAGCCGCGGCCAGTTTTTTAAGCATCCTCAAAAACATGGCCAAACCAAAAACATGACCTACTGTGAATGAAGGGTATGGTTGGATTGCGTCGCACAATTGTGCGACGTCCTCTAGCTGCCCACGATGTGAGCATTACCAAGTCACACAATAGTGCGATCGAGTGTCTGCCACCGGACGTACGACTTTCGCGATCGCACACGCGAGACTGAATGTTGAATGGGACGTTGCACAGGTTTCGAGGACAGTACGGTCAATGCGATGCAATCCAAACGCACCCCAAAAAGGCAGACACTACAGTCCCACAACAAACAGCAAGTCCACGATTGCGACAACGCCATGAAATGTAATTTGTTCTACGACTTGCACCCAGTTTTGCGGAAGGCCACAACTGCCAAAATGCCCCTTTTTCTATATCAAAATTCCCTGCCAGAGCTAGGGCTCCGCAATTGACGATAATACTTACATCGGTGAAAATGCCGATTACCCCCTGTTTTGTCACCTTTGACCCTCATATACCCCTCGATCAGAACAATAAGCGCAATTCGCCCCTCCATCGGAACCATAAGCCCCATTTGCCCCTCCGCCAGACTGATAAGCCCCATGCTCCCCTCCGTCAGAGAGATAAACGTCATTCTCCCCTCCACTAACACGATAAGCCTCATTTGCCCCTACTCGATAACAATAAGCCCCATATACCCCGCGATCGGCTTTCGATGTAGAAACGTGGAAAATGATGGACAACAAGTTTGATGTAATGTAACATAACCAGCGGGACAAAACCTTACCCTAGAAACTTGCTGCGGAATGCAAATGCTTCGGTTTGCGTAGGGGCTCGGCATGGTAACATAGACACCTACGCCTCCTTGCTTGGATTTGCTTTTGGTCGCACATGACGCCTGATGCTTTTCAAAACCACGGCTTGGTACGCGACGTAGTCAAGTTGTTTGTGTGGTCAAACCCATGCGTATGTTCACCATATATTACGGTTCATATCACATTTGACTTCCTCCTCCCTCCTGTACTCATAAGCATACTGAGCAAACCCTATTTCAACATGTCCAATGTTCGGCAAACACGTCCTCCACCACCGTTGCAACGCTGGGCTAGCAGCCCAGAACCAGTGCACGATCCTTGGCGAACCGTTACATTTCCCCTCCCTCTCATGGATCACATAACTACGGTGCTCGGGTGGGCAAAGATAAAGCACGCATGGGATATCATCAACCCAAATACACCCGCCGACCCATACACCATGTGTTGGCATTTCGGCATGCAAGCACCCCATACCCGCCCGTTGTACTATCCACCTAATTGGGCGCCATGGATGTCTGTGTAGCCAATTCCATGTTTGCAGTTGTGACCATCGTCATCGTACAGCTATGTCCTAATTGTTTTTCATGTTTATTTGCAAGGTACTTTAAACTGAAGTTCTTGCACGAAAAATGAACAATATACCACCCTTATTGCAATTAATTCTTTGCATTAATGCAGCATAATGTCCACTTGTTTTAGGTATTTGTGGACAACGGAAGGACAAATATAGTAGCCCTAAGAGGACAGTTCATGGGCAAATCTGCATGGTTTAGCTGAGCACTTTCGGCTCAAGTACTCTCATGTGACGTTGAAAATGTCAACATCATTTTCATTATACACCCCTTGATAACAACAGAAATTCCACCTATTCAGCACAAATGTGGACAAAGTGATGACATATGTATCAGCCAGAATAGGACACTTCAAGATGAATGTAGTAAGTAGAATAGTTGTGTGAGTATATCGAAGTTATCTTTGTACATGGTTGTGGGTGGGTGTACAGGCTTTAGCACAGAAGCCCATGTGCTATGTTTTCAAGTGTTATGTGGAATTTTTCCCACTCATTCGTATGACCATAGGGAATAGTCGAGTGGGTAGTAATGTGTTCTTCTTCAACATTGGTAACTGTAATGGACCTTAACTTGGCAGTCATTGTCAAACATCGTGGCACGACATAGGCCGTAGTTTGCAAATTGAAATTGGCTTGAGGAAATTGCATGATGCAAATGTCAATGACTAGACACTAAACATACTTAAGGTGGGATATGTGATCTCATCAAAAAGTTCATGACTGAACCCTCGAAGAAAGTGAGCAATGTCACACACAGGACACGGCTGCTCCCATGGCTTACAGTGTTCAACATCGTAGAATACCTCAGACTTGTTATCTGAATGTTGGTTGTCACATCTGTTCCTTAAAGCATGGTGGCCACTTGACCCCCTCCCCACTGAACCACTGAGCCTCGGCTTAACCCTAACCTTCTGCCTAACTCGAAACCCCCTTTCTTGGTGAACTTTGACTTGCCCGTGTGAAAGGTTTGTTCAACCTCCACTGTCCAGCACACTTCATCCTGCACATGAATAAAACCAAGTATAAGAGACAAAAAGCATAAGTGGTAAATTACATGAAATCATGTAAGGGAATGTACGAAGAAAAAGCAAGCACATACGCACCTCACTCTGCTTCAACTGGCTCTTCCTTGTACGTCTCTTACCACTCTCTCTCCTCCTCATCCAATTGTTGTGTGTGCTCATCCTGCGTCACTCTCTCACCATCATCACCAAGAAGAGTGGAGTATGCACCAGAGTCATCATATTCACCACCATCATCCCCATCACCCTCGTCATCCCGAGGTGGAGCCTTGGGATCATATTCCACGTCATCACCAACATACGGTGCAAGTGGAGCATTCACACTCATGGAGATATTTGCACGTGCCTCCAAGGCTGCTACATCTTGTACTACAGCAACCTCTACGCCTCCATCATACCCCCTTGTTGCAACCTTAGTACGACTTGGAGCTGCCAGGTTTTTTTAATGTGTCTTGGTATGTCCCTTTTGCCCACACATTTGGCAAATGAAGTTTTTTTACGCATGTCTCGCGATCTTTCCGTGCGTTGCAAGGGCGGGCCTTCCCACGCCTAGGTCCCATCTGCAGCCACAAGAGTTCCATGGGCCACATTGTTTTCACCACAAAAGAGGGGTGGGGTTTGTTGTATGCCCAACGAAATCCCATGCGGGTGAGTCCAGTGTTGGTAAGGTTCTTTGCGTTGATGCGCTTCATGAGTAAAAATGCGCATGCATGCAGATAGTGTAGTCAAAATTCCTTCCACCGACCATAGTTGGATGTCTTCTCCAAGATGTAGACTTCCTGCGGATTGTTTGTGGGGTAATTCACTATTTCCATATTGAGTCCCTCCTCTGTCATGGTGTACCCTCATGCCAATGCAGGAAAATGGAGTAGTCGGTCGGCTTGGGCAGGGGCCAAGGCAATCTACACACCTTCAGTATGGGCAAGGCAAGCACAGAACATGCGCTCCACCAAAGGGTAGATGCTGACAAAACAGTAGTACGGATACAACTTGCAGTGAGCTACGATGCACGAATTCCAACTCTTGGCTACAATGGACACGGTGTGATGCCCTCTGCCAAGATGGTAGTTGAGGCGTGTCCACTTCTCCATAGGAACCCCCCCCCACCACACTACCTTCCTCCCCTTTGTGTGTGATGATGCAAGTGCCAGTATGTGTAGCTGTGGGATACGCAAGGCCCAATTGAGCACAAAAAAACTTCTGGTGCTTCTCATCCTCGTTCGGTGCAAGTGCCCATGCCATGCAAACAGTGTTGTCATTGGCAGAAGTAATTGGGCAAGCAAGAGAACTTACTTGTTCCTGTTTTTGAGACATGTGGCATCCATCGTCAAAATCCAGTGACTGTGCTAGAAGCCAATCTTGTCAACACCTAGAGCAAGGAAATCCCACAAGAAGGCACCATTCTTGTCCTTGTGCATGATCGTGTGTGTACCTGGGTCCACGCATCGCAACTGCACGCAGCATGTGGACATACACATGTGAAAACACGTAAAAGGTACTTCCCAGCAGAAGTGCAACGGCTGACAAGCGTATTTGAGTACATACCTAGTCGACAAAAAACAGGAAGAGGCTCCATGTGTCGGTTTTCTTGCCCATGAGTTTTTCCTCAGCCGGTGTCTTTGCGCGGTAGAACATGTTGTTGGAAATGTTAACGCTGCAAGGTGGCTGTTAAAGTGGTTGGGTTGCGATGCAGGGCCTCTAATATTTTGCAAGCCACCAACTCCTTCTGTCGCACCGGATTGACGCGGCCAATGGTAGGGACACACTTGTGTTCCTCGGCGTAGTGGGACACAATGACGTGTCCAAACTTCCTTGTTACATGAGCCTAAAGGAGCAAGGTACCACCCTTGTTCTTTCCCTCCAAGCACGTGACGTGGAATCTGGCACACTCACTACGTACCCACTTCAGATCGAAATGGTTGTCAACCGCATAGTCGTCCGCAAACGCCCAAGCAGCATCCATGTTGTCGAGAACATGCCCTCCGTCGGTTCCTTTGGCATCCCCTTCTACTTCTTTGGGTTGTGACAGGGTTCGTCATCTAAATCACTTGTCCATGAAAATTAAGCATAACATGACACAAAATGTTAAGGGGTTTAGAAAACTATACTTGCAACAGTAGAAGTACAAATCTATACTCCATCCACAAGGCCTGCTTGTTCCTAAGGAACGAAAACACAGGAAACATCATGGACACAAAGTGAGCATAATCATGGTGGTCATGTGGGACAGACAAGTCGTGACGGCGGCCCATACTTAACCTAAAGGTTCTAGCTTTCCGGACATCGAGGGACCCGGGAGCACGAGATGGTTCATACGAGAGTTAGTTTTTGTGGGAGGTTCTCAGCCTCGTCCAACTGTCGGGCCCACCAGTCATCTGCCCAATCTCGAGTCAACCAAAACATGACATCGTCAAACGTGCCTCATGGTTTGGCAAGTGGTAGGTTATCGAGTTACCACCGCGGTCCAAGAACCTAAGCAAGCCGAGGAGCGCTCTTGTCAAGACTTGGTTGCGTGGCGACATTTCATGCATGGTCTTAGGAAGCCATCCAAAACCAAGGGTATATTGACAACAAAATAGGTTGCTATTCATCCCATGTACCCTCCTTGTCAGGTTGACCAGTGTCTCCCACGACTTGGTCGTCCACCATCCCGGAGTCACGAAAGAGGCAACGGGAGAAGCAACATGGTGGGAGGGAGCGATGATGGTGTCAACGACTTTCGTGGGAGACTGAGTCACAGCGGATCAAAATGAAGCAAAACCATGCCAAAACATGGCGTTCAACTTGCAGACCATCGCAGGATAGGTGGACTTGTACATTGAGGACACTTTCTATCGATACGTTTCATGTGACATATTCTGCTACTCTACTACATGTCTGAGTCGTCCTGTGGCAATGACTATTTCACCATGCCTTCGGGTACCCTTCTACATGCCAATGGCGAATGGCGATTCAAAGGTTGTCACAGCGGCATGTGCGAAGCAGCTCCTCATGGCTTGTTTTTGAAGATGCAACATTGACACATGTCGTACCGTTAAGCGATGCACTGTAATTGATCCGCTCACCACTTGCTCCGCTGTCCTGTTATCTCTTAAGCTCGGCAACACGCTTGAATGCCAGTGTATGAACCTTGCCAACCCAATGCTGAGGTTGGCATAGGGTTTTTTCTTATGTTACAAGGATGCTACATGCGCTGATAAGACGGCCATATAGATGCGGTCTGTGGAATGATGGAAATCCGATGTAATTCAAAGATGTTAACAATGAAAGCATGCCCCTAGTGAATGAGCACACAAAAAAAGCTCAACCGCACACTTTTAAGTAACAAAATAATTTCATTGTCGCCATCATGGTGAAACATGAGACTCAAGTACATGCATTACGCATGCTTGTACGAAAGGAAGAGCAACTTATCTAGAAAGTGAAATAATAATACCCGGTCACCCTTATTTGTCGAAAAATGAGCGATACACCGTCACATTACGCGTTCCAAATTTTTGAGGGGTATATGGGGCTTATTCTTTAAGGGTAGGGGAAAATGAGGCTTATCGTGATGGCAAAAGGGGCGGATCGAGCTTATCGCTCCAACGGAAGGGCAGATTGGGCTTATCATTTTGACTGAGGGGCTGATGAGTCTTATCGTTCCAACAGAGGGGCGGAAGGGGCTACTTGTTCCGACCGAGGGGCGGATGTGCCTTATTAAGGGAACATAGGGGTATACATTCACTCTGCGTTAGTAACATGTTGAAACTATTCTTTTTGCACGTTTAACTGATGAGTCTATTTCAGGCACAAAAGCCGTGAAAAAGTTTTTGGAGTAATAGTTACCAGTGTATTCCCTCCATTTCATCATAGTTGTGCTAATGTTTTGAACTATAAGTTGGTGTAGTTGCATTCGTGAGTTCTGCGTGCATTATTCAACGTAGAAATCTATTCTTAATGTGAGGTTGCTGTAGATTTTAGTTCCATTAGTTTGACTAGGATGGTGGCTTTCGCTTACCGTGGCCAATTAAGAACTAGTTGGTCTTCAACAACACGAGTTCTTGATCCTACCATTGCGACCTCCTTGTATGCCAGATGGCCAATTTACAACGTAAACAACAAATCTACCATAACTCACCTTGGCCGTTAGCAATGTCGCAAAACTAGGTACAAAACAATTTGATAGTTTCAGATTCCTGTTGTAGACCTCTACACAAAAAACTTCTATATGACAATAAATTCATGTTAAACAATGCCTTCAAATGGATTGGGTGTTAATGTGGAAACAATTTGACAATGCAATATTTTCTATGATTTTAATAACTTCATGATACTTGAATTCTCTAACGAGTGAAGTACAAGACACGAGGGGACTGAGATCCATGCTGGTTGCCAGAGTTATGGCCAATCAACGCCATCTTCTGTGGAAGAGAGGAAGTGCAACACAAGGTTCCATTTCCTCAAGTTTGGGGTGGGGCACTTTCTATGGCAGAGTTTTTGACAAAGTATGTAATAAGGTTTTAAAAATTCTCAATTAACCAACTTTTGCTGCCGTGCCGGAGTCGGGAGAGTTTGGTAAAGCCCCTTGGGTGGAGAACCGCTGTAGTGATTCTAGTTTTGACTCTATGATTTGGGGTGTTTCCCTCTAAAATACAGATTATCATTCATTGTTCCATCAAGAGGGATGTGCTTTGAACCAGTGAGGATCCACGTTTGACCCTAAGGCTTTTGTAGTACTTTTTTATTTCCAACTATTATGGAAAAAATCTGATTTTACGAAGCGACATCGACGGCCATTCCATCGTGTTACAGGAGACAACTCACAAGTGGATGTAAAATTCGAAGCCATTTTAGCCATTCTTATGGGTAGTTGATGTAACCAAGGTGACATCGCATGCATTTGCTAGAACAACACAACATGCATCACGTTTTTGCTACGTGTAGGTGCCTAACTTAAAAGGAATCCAAATCTCACAGCTTTAGCATGGATCCACGAGGAATTGCACCACATGTGAGGGCACCAATGTCTAGGCACTTCCTTCACATACAGGTATTTCTATAGTCCATTCTCATGCCATTGCTTCTGCTGATCATCTAAA
This sequence comes from Penium margaritaceum, assembly GCA_023375785.1. NCBI lineage: Eukaryota > Viridiplantae > Streptophyta > Zygnematophyceae > Desmidiales > Peniaceae > Penium > Penium margaritaceum. The sequence goes on along the minus strand of SZWC01017451.1, from coordinate 50,329 downwards.
GGCTATCCAACCACGGTGCACGTAGCCCATAGGAGAGGAGTACCCGTAGTAGCCAAATCTAGGTCATGGACTTAGAAGCTAGCCATTGGAGCCACTACGCCAACATGGCAAGGATGTTGCCCGCCACTTGGCAGAAAATCACCCGTGAAGTATGTCAATGGAGCTTGGTGAGAGGTAGATTCCTTGGTGTGGAGGAAAAGATGCATATTTAGACATAATGCGTGTGCTTTGCGTTGCCAACAAGTATCGTTATGGAGCACTTCTAATGCGTTCAAGCTATAATATGTCATGTACTCCAAGAGGAGATGAATGCCCATGTCATCATAGCGCTTAGCATCACAAGGCCTTCGGATGCCACCGAAGACACATCTTTGAAGTGAAAAGGCGAGAGGGATTACTTGCCTTGGTTTGCATGCTATGTGCGTGCAATTGATGGGACGCATGTGCACGTGCAAATGTGTGGTGAAATACTTTGAGTGGTTAACATGGATTGATTCTGACAGTCTATTCAAACAATGTCCGCACTCCGCAACGAGACCTTGCGGTTAACATGTGTGTGTTGGATAGGAGGGGAGCATGTATAACACTCAAGTTTTCATGGATGATTTACAACATGGATTTTCAAACTAACCGTAACCGAGATTTGTTGGAAAATGCCGCATTTTCATAGGGTTTTAGACTCATGAATCGTTATCACTCCATTTGCTACCACCTTGAGGAGTCCGGACCATGGCTTGGCCACCCGGGAAGCATGTAAGAATTCTTGAATAGGTGCTATGCAGCGACATAGAGCATGATAGAGCACTGGAGCGTTGGATTCATCAAAGTTTGACTTTCAATCCTATAGGGTGTAACGCCATAAGAATTGTAGTTTCAAAAAACATTGATCATCTCTTGCTTTGCCATAAACAACTTGCTATTAAGTCAAAAAGGCATGGTAGAAGATGGGAGTGATGCAACCGCGAGTGGGAACAAAGGTGCACTGCCCATGCATCATAATAAAAAGGGCATCGGTATGGCAACCATGCCATGACATGTCGTAACCGCAAAGTAAAAGCTATGTGGGATGATTTTATCACTTGGCGTGATAAACAACTTGACCACCAAACATGTGTTCATTCTTAGTAATTTTCCAATTGAATCATGTTGACATGGAATGGATAACATTAATGCATAATCGCATTATTAACCAAAAACCATTAAAAATGGCCCTTCATTTCCAAAGTCTATCTCCTCCTATTCATTGTCTTCTTCTCCTTCTTCATCATCATTCTTGGCCTCTTTTCCTTTCTCTACATCCTCATCTCCTTCCTCCTCATCTCATTCTTCACCTTCGTCACCATCCTTTCCTTCATCCCACCCTCTTCCTCCTCGCCTTCATCTTCCCCCTCTTCCTCCTCATTACAAATTGCTGATTCCATGAATTCGACCTTGTGCGGCCTCGTCAGGTGACGACCTAATGCACACTGTGCCACGATGAAGTGCAAAACTCTAAAGGTGAACACAGATTCAACACATGCGCAAGCATCCTCATGAGACATGTTAAGGATATCAAACTTATTTGCATGTGCACATGGCTATCCTTTATGACGATGCAAGGTGCTAAATGGTGCAAATTGTCTTGTGTATGTTGCACTCCATGGACCGTACATGATATGGCACCTTGAAAACCTTGTCCAAGTGGCGATCCATAACACTTTTCCACTTGTGTGAAAATTCACCTTTATTCACACTTATCCGTGAAAATTTTCCACCTTCTTTTAGGAAGTTTGTGCAGGCCGATAAGATGATGTGGTCACCTTTTGCATTGTCGTTAGGGAAGAGGGTCACCACATTGTCAAACCATAAAGCATTGCATACTCTTCCCTAAAACCACATCATGGTTAAAACCACGCAACAGCTGGAAGAGCCGCTTGTAATTTAGTCCGCACTGTTTGCAAGAAGTTGAACTGATTTGTTGTGTGATCAAATGAACAACTTGACCTCTTCACTAACGAGTATGTGACATGCCACATAGTGTATACGATGTCAAGGCAGATGCAAAACTCACGATCACTCAACACCTCCTTTAGACCCTATTCCTCCATCATGATTGTTGTAATGGTGAAGAAGACCTTGGCAAACCAATAACATCCACTTTGGAATACAAAGGGGAGGGGGGCGACAACACAATGTTGTTTTAGTCTACTATTTGATTTGCTAAATGATGAACACAATGGAATCCTAGCTGTGCAACTCAACATGTTTTGCTTACTAGACACTTAGAAATTTCATGGACATGACACACAAAAGTGCTTGAACTGATGTCAAAGATACACATTCAACCAACGTTTTGAGTGACTTTCAATTTCAATGGAACAGAAGGAATACCCTTTTCCACTGTTGGATTTCAGTGATGTTATGAAGATCCCAATACTTTTCACAAACCAACCATGTCCTAACAACATTTAGGAATCAAAACCATAGCTTATGACCATTGTCAAGGCATACAAGCCCACAGCTTCGCACTAACACATTGGGATCCATATCTTGGTGGTCCTCGCGACCAGGTGATGCTTCAAAGTCAAAGTTGAAACCAACCGGGAATTGACGATTTTGTCTTCTTCACATGTTAATGCTAAAGAAGATATTGGCCATATTTACGAATGACATTCCAAATTGGAATTCATTGATATAATTCATAAATCTCACAGCTTGAGATGTTTCATACATGTTACATCTTTGATGTGTGTCATAGTCTAAGTGAGATGTGTGGATGAATGCGAATCATACCACAAAAATGGTACGGTATCAGGGGTTTCATATTGATCTCAAAATCGAGATTCCAATTGATATCACAAGTAAAAAATCCTCAAAGGAACCTTTTACTTCCTTGATAAGGGAAGATAGCAATTGACTCTTAATGAAGTGTTTTCATCCACAGATGGATACCTCAATTGAAGGTGGTATAGTAGAACCAAACTCCTTTGACCTAAAAGGTCATGAGGAGAAATAGCAAAGGACATGAGATCATGGCCCTCTTTCCTCCTTTGTTCCATTCACCTTACTTTGAAACGTCTTACTTCATTTTGAGGATGTTTTTCTTCATTTACATCATTGAATTTAAATGCAAAAGCTTTTCTGATGTCAATGTCATCAAACCTATTGGCAAATGTTTGTCATATGTCTTTGATGAGGGCGATATCCTCCACAAGTGTCTGATGTACACATCAAAACACTCTATTGAGTGAGATTGCATAGTGCATGCGCTATACAAAACATGGAAAGAATAAGAACTGTTGTGATTTTGGAAAACAAGATCCAACTTATTCGCTTTGGACTCATTTTCAGACTAGATCTTGTTCAAACAAGGATGTGTGTTATTTCTTGGAAAAGAGATCGCAACTCACTTACAAGGATTTCCATGTGGAACAATCTATTACCACTTTTGCTAAATGAGAACCTAGTGTACAATGACAACAAAAGAGTAAAATTCAAGAACCAATGGTTCTGTTCATGGGATCACTTGAAGTAACTCACATGTGTTTAATGACGATTACATGAAATTCACACCCAAAAGATGCCCTTCCAACTTGAAACACATGGTTGGTTATCATGGCACACCCGTTCAATGAATAAAACATCATGAAATTTTTCGTGGATGAGATCCAGATATAATGAGACCAATAACAATAAGAAACCTAGCTTAAACTGATGTGCTTTGACATAAACCTGAATAGCAGCCTACGGTATCCAATTTTGCCAGAAATGAGGGGACAATGGTTGAAACTATAATCATCTAGGTCAAAGCATTATTGTGTCCAATGAACAACTTTGATAATAACTGTGCATTCCAGAAGACCTACACCACCTCCTTCAAAGGTGAGTGTAATCCTTTGCTTGGTGCCGCTGAAACTTAACATCAAGCTAACATGCGAGTTGCATGAGCTTCATGTAGTTTGGATGACTTCAGCCAACCAACCCACATGCTAAAAAAGGCCTATTTGACCTCCAAGTAGTCATGAACACGTGGTTGTAACCATGATGACAGATCCATAAGTCGTCGATTGCATAGAAAAACAATGTTGTGAGGAGGTACCACCTTGACATAATTACATGGAAAAGTGTTATGTAGACCTAGATGGTTGTTGTGGGGATGCTTGATTCACTAGTTGAAAGGATGATTTTTACAAAGGAAGAGGAAGCATCACCATAGCAAATTGTTGAGCGTGTATCACATAAATGTGAAAGAAATTTTCTTAGGAACCCTCTTCCAAACTAAAAAGACACTATAGACAGTTTATGCCCCAAAAGGTATCAAACATGTTCCTGTTCCACAAGTGTGATGGGTCATTGGTGAAGACACACCAATTTTTATAAAGAATTTGCAAAGGTCGTATGCTCCATGTTCTTGCAAGGATCGAGTGGCAATGCAATCAACACCAAATGCTGTACGAAAATGACCAGAATCATAAAAAAACATTTTTCTGTTTGGTTGTGCGTGAATGTGATGTAAGAGTATTGCAAATGACAAGAATTCAAACATGTGCTCTTATGCACATTTCTCCTCTTGCATGGTTTGCATAATCAAGTATGCAATGGTCAAACCTTTGTGGGCAAAGACAAATCAGGATGTTTTGAATGAAATAAGTACGAATGAAACGTAAGAGCCATTTTTGGGATTTGAAGTGGTGATTAAATGTGTTTCTTGTGTTTTGGGGCTTTAAGGCCCATTTCTAAAGGGTTCAAGTTCCAGAAGGTAATAAAGGGAAAGATTCCATTTCCATTATAGCCCAGAAAACAATAGTTGGTCAGATTTTTGACAAGAGGAGTGTCGTGATGGAAGAACCCTAGTTGGGCACTAGGAATCTGTTTCCCCATGGACATGTGTAATTTCCAAGACGTACACTAGTCATTAAACTCCTCAAGTGGGTATTTCTGTCCTTACATGCATGGTTGAGCAACATGTTAACCTCAGGTTCTTTACACTAATCAGCTAAGGGAGTTTTGGCAACCTGCTCCAACCTCTGATTCCACTTTGGAAGGACCTGACACTTTTGAATAATTTCTAGAAGTATCAAAAAGAATATCGCATACCATATTGATGTTTTGATACCTTTTCATCAACGTTTTGACAAGCTCTGAATTTTTTAAACACGTACCCCTTTTTTTCAACCCTGCCCAAAATTTTGGTGGAGTTTCTCGAAGCGACCTCTCAGGACGGGACGTTGCGCACATCAATCAATGCAAGCACAAAAGACCCAACCGATGTTTTATTGTGATTCTCATCAGTGTATGTATACGCTTGTTTTGTGGGATGCTTGTTATCCATGTCCACCTACTTCGCGATACAACTCATGTGTTCATCCCAACTCCACAAATTGTATTCTACTATGCACCTCATCTATGTGAAACAACCATGTTCCACTGCACATAACACTTAGAATCAAAGCACAACAATGCTACAAAAATGACTAACGCATTGACTACAAGGCCATACTCTCGCAGAAATCTTCGGTGCATGTCCACCGTTCAGAATTTGGCACACCTTACAATGAGGATGGTGAATGGATCCAACAAACCTGGGGAAAAGCAGCAATAACTAGCAAAGATTCCCGTGTTGGAGAATCATTAGTACACAATCAACAACAATCTCTAGGCAAACCAGGTATGGTTTGTATCCTTTGCAAAAGATGACACAACACCGACGACCCCGATGGCCAATCGGTGACAGACCCCTTGTGGCTCAAAGAAACCTTCACACCCCCCATTACCAACCGTTCAATACCTAGTAAGATGGGAGGCACTGGCCAACAGACTCCGTCAAGAAAATAATGTGTGATAAAATGTCGCAAATTGAGAGCCTTAACACTCATTTGCTCCAAGAAATCATGCGACCATGGAGGAGCTATAGAATTTGCGCGCACGCAAATCAGTGTTCACAAAGTGAAATCTTCAACTCTGGATTGAATCTCAAACTCGACCAGCAATCTACAAGCCATTCAATCTCGTGAAATCAAAGGGACTCACCTTCAAGATGGTGGATGACGAGTTTGAGGGTATAAATCACCGCTGGTGGGTCAATAATGAAAAGAGGAACATTGACATCGCGACCCCCATCTTTTTTGACACGGCTCTTAAATCGCGGTCTGATCTTAAAGCCATCAAATGGCACAAAAAATGTGGTGGCCTTCGATCAAAGGTTGACATGACTAATCTGACATTGCTTACCGCAAGGGTTCTACCTATCGATAGATCAATCCAACGTGGCACAAATCTCTCACACAACGATGAAGCTAGATGACCTTCACACGCGCCATACTCAAACACATATAGAGAAATGGATGGAAAGTCTTACCGTACGGTACAAGCTGCAACGCTTGCGTCTATACTCCAACGTGGCAAAATGCACTCAACATTTCCACTAAATCATCATTAATTGTAATTTCACCCACAAAAACATTGTTTCCTCTAAAAACGCCTCAAACGTAGCTTTTGGTCGGCAATATCCACATTCAGCATCCAAGATGACCTTGCATGCATGATTGCAACAAATGATTGCATTGGCAATACCGACTAGAATGCTTGGATAGAGGAATTGAACAACTAAAAAACCCAAGGCCACAATTCTTATTTGGCAGATAGAAATCACACTTGGTGAAAACCTCATCTCCGATGGAGATTCATGCTGTCAATCAACGAGATCAACGGTTCTTCTAGACTTGCGGGAAGGCGGGATACATATGCTATGATTCTGGCAATGATATTGACAGGCCAAAAAGGGGGAAAGTCCGGAGAAAGAAATGAAGATTTGGGAGACAACAAAGGGAACGAGTATGCATTGGAACTCCTGTTTAATTGGAATATTTTGCATCAACTGATTGCCTCAGTGACTCACATTGGCGCAGTCAAGGGAACCTAGAACTACAAAGAATGATAAGGGTTACGAAGAGGAGCAACCAGTGATACTGCTACAAGTACAACCATTAGATTGGAAAAGTCATAGAATGGTACCAAAACTACTTGATGAAGGAACTTTTTACACCTTGGTAAGTGATGAAATTCTCAAAAGCTTGATTTGCATAATGAACTTATGTCTGAAAGGAAACCCATTGACAAGTAACTGATGATCCTTCATCTTTACGAACCTCTTAGCCTCAAAACTGAATATATGCACAGCGTAATGGCCAACAGGACTTGCTTAACAAGCGACCATAAAATCATCCTTGGAAAAGGTCTCTTCTACAAACACAATCTCGAGAAAGATTACAGTATTGGCCCATTCCATGTCAAAATTAATGGCACTATCCTCTCATCAAACGACCCACAAGCCATCGACGGTTGCAGTTGAAGAAGAGGTGGAATCGGTAGATGATGTGGTAGCAATCGTTGTTAGGGTTTTGTAAGCTAGAGGTGACGAAGTCACCATGTGCTCTGATGTAGCAAGGGGGTCTTGCTGTTGTCGAGGATCTCTATGCCCAGCAAGCAAACTCTGTACTCCAATGTGCGGAAGTGGAAAACTGGAATCAAACTTCTTGACAAGACTATCAAGTAAAAGAATGGTATAGGGAAACAGCGACAAAACATAGCTCAACTCAATGTAGTGACACAACATGCCCTACCCAAGGGCGTAATACCCTGCAAGGCCACTAAGGCTGTCGTTGCAAAGGTCCTAGCAAGATCATCACACTTTCTCGTGAAATGGCCTCCAAGTTGACAGGGCAGCCTCCTCTCCACTTTGGCAGCCACTCCCAGACTTAGTAGGTCGTTAGAGGACTTATGATCCTCCAAGCTAAGCTGGGAATATACTACCAGGCTTACTAGGTCAACAGAGGGGACCTCAGCAGGACACACAACTTATAGACTATCCTAACCAGGCTGACAGGGCATTACCAACCACACGGGGTTGACAGAGGAAGACTTCAACACAGTCCGACCATCGGAAAAGCATGAGCTACGTAAAGCAGAGCTGAGGCTAGACACTAACTCTGGGATCTCACGCCTCAACACAACTCTTGGCCCAAAGACGGGCAACGTCAAGCAAGGTAGCTCAAACTAGGAACCTTGAGTCTTGCACGTAGTCTCGCCACAACAGCGAGGTAGTCAGGCCTTCAGGTATTCAGGGGCGTCCTCCTGCCTAGGCTCGCAAACTATTGCCAAGCTTACTAGGGTCTTGAGATGAGAGCGACTGTAAAGTCTTGGCTTAGAGGCATTGTTTGGCAGAGATGGATTAAAGGGCGAGTTGTTTGCTAGAGTTTTTGCTGGAGTTTTTGGACTAACTAAGTCTAGTTTCATTTTAGACTGGGATCCTAGCAAGTTGATCAGCTACCTTGTGCCTAGAGGAAACGTCCTGCTAGAAGGTCATAGCTTCCTCCTCAAGGAATCTTCCCGATCCAAGGCATGCAAATTCCTCCTTAAAGAAGCTTCCTAAATGTTGGAAACTTGGCCGTGGTCCAAGCTACTAGGTCGTGCATGTTTTCGCTGACGCAGGGCGGTCCCCACTCTTGGCTGCGCATGCAGTTGCTTAGTCGTTCATGTAGTAGCTGATGTAGTTGTTGAGTCATGCATGTGGTAGTTGATGCAATGGTAAGGCATGCATGCACCACCTGATAAAAAGTGGTCCTTGCTGTAAAGCTATGCTTGCATATGCTGATGCCAGTGGTCCCAAAAATCTATTCAGGTGTAGCTCCACCTTCACTTTCTCTACGGAATTGCTCACCAAGCTAGGCCAGCAAGCATGCCTAGCCCTGTTTTGCATGGAGCACTCAAAGATCCAGGCTCCTTTCGCCCACTTACACCTGGATGCTAGAGTTAAATCTAACCTCTACATAAAAAATTCCATACTAAGTTGCACTCGAGTATTAACGGACAAAAATCCGTAACTTACTACACAAGCCTCTGATTTTCGTTCCGGCTACGCCATGTCAAATTTTTCGCTCAGCCCAGATATTGCTTTCTCTTACAAATGTAACATGCCAAAAGATAGTAATGTACGCGTTTAAAAGACATGTGTAACACGAAGCACATGATTGGCTAGTCCAAGTGGAGATAGAGGAAGAGATAGAAATTACAAGAGGAGAAGCAACCACATGAGCCTCTGCACCCAACATGTTTGTAGCTATTTGTGGAGAGTTTGCACCTCTTGTTGATGATGTGGAATGGAATTTTCCCAATTGTTTTGCCTACCTCCGCGATGAAGTATTGATCACCAGTTAGACCTTAATATTGTTTGCATACCAATGGTCAAAGGGACATATCAAAAGAGCAACCATGAGCTGATCGAACTGAGAAATGAGTTAGATAAGAAGCTTGGCAAGGGGATCATCAGGCCATTTATGCATCCCTACGCGGTACTAGTACTTTTTGTGGAAGAGAAAACCAAATAGATGCAAATATGCATGGACTCTCAAGCGTTGAACAACATCACCATCAAGAACCACCACTTCCTTTCATAAGCAGATGAACCTTTGCCGAACTTTTGGGAACACAAGATTTCACCAAGAGAACCTACGCAACGACAATCATCATATCCTCATGTTTACATCAAGAAAACGGTGTTTCACACAATGTACAGCCACTTTGAGTTCATGCTTATGTCATTTGGCCGCACAAACACCCCCTCCACATTCATGGGAGTAGTGAACAACATTTTGTGCCTGTACCTCAACGAATTCATCATTCTTTCTTTAAGTGACATCCAGGTATACAACCACACTCCATAAGAGCATAATGGAAACCTCCATAAAGTTCCTGACATTTTGGAAACAGAGAGATTTTATGTTAAACTCCCAAGGTACGACTTTTTTTATTGTTCGACCGAGTCTTTAAACCACATCATCTATGGCAATCAGATCAACATAAGCCTTAAAAAGGTGCAAAAAAATGCTCATTGGTCAATTCTTGCCATGGTTTGGGACCTCTGATTGTTTTTATAATTCTGTAAAAGATATCATCAATTTGGGAAGGACTACGGCCGAGTGCTAATACCTTTTTCCGATCTCACTTATAAAGCCACCGAGTGGAGCTGGAGAGACCACACACAATATGTGTATAATGTTTTGGAAAATACTGTGACCTTGGCGCCAACCCTACAGTTGGTCGGTTCAATGTTGAAGTACATCATGGCGTCATCGCCACTACTACTATCTTTGAGGACCAAGATTGGAGTAGTGAAGACTAGCCTGTCACATACGTCACAAAATTATGCCGCACTAGACTCAAATACGACATGCACATAAATGAAAGGCTTGTAGTTGTGTATGTGTTCAAAACGTGGCCATGTTACTTGGAATACCGACAAAGCATATTGTGCACCGACCATCATGCATTATGATATCTCAATTCTGAGCCAAATCTAAGTCGTGGACATACTCAATAGATGGAGTTCCTTGAGTTTATATTTGACTAGGACATCAAGAACCAACCTCAAAAGAACATGTAGCAGGTGCTTTGAGTCCACGACCAGACTCGATGGCCGAGATCAACACACTACTAGTTGAATGCGACCCATACCTTGTGATATTTTTTGTTAAGAGTTACAAGCAGTTTAGAGGGTACGACAAGATCAAGTTTTTGGTTTGATGATCCCTACTGGTGATGGAGTTTCACTCGCTAGGTCATCTAACCAACATATGAGGAGTTGTAAGAAGTTTAAGGAATACCACCATACAAGTCAAGGTGGACTCTTGGGCGAGGAGAAGGCAATGAAGAAGTTGGCAAAGTATTACTGGTCTGACAAGATGCAGATCGGTGTGACAACATTCTACAAATTGTTTGACACTTGTCAACAAAACAATATTGTCATATGAGGCCACCGAGACTACACCGGCCTCTCTTTGTTTGAACAAAGCCATGGATCGACACCAGCATGAACTTTGTGATCGGGTTTCCTGTTACCACCAAGGGGTATCATGCAATACTCGTGGTGGTGGACATGCTTTCAAATATGTCGTACTTCATTCCGACAATGACCACCGTCACCATGGAGGGAAGAAGATGTTCTTTCTTAAACCATATCTTGTGGCTACACGATGTGCAAGGTACTATCATAAGTGATAAAGAAGGCCACCTCATTAGCCATTTATGGCGCGACCCTAACGTCAGTTTGATCCATTTATCAATAGCTTTCTCACCTAAATCAAATTAACAGACCAAGCACACCAATCAGACGTTTGAAAAACGTCTTTTCCCATTATGCAAGCCACACAATGTTAATTGGGAACCAAAAGTTTCAACTGCCCAACTCGCATACAACTCTGCAATGTCCATCGTAATGGGTAAAAATCCATTCAAGGTGGTCCACCGCATACTTCTTGTCACACTGGCAAGTTTCCAAATCAAGAGGAATGTTCTCACGGCTGTCATCCACCACTTGGAATTTAGTAGCATTTGATAAGAAACACGCCAAACTCTCACGAAGATCAAAGCAGCCATGAAACGGGCAGCAGACAGACATCGCAGTACTGACAAGTTGAACACTAGTAATTGGGCCCTAGTGAGCTCCGCGGATATCAAAATCCGTCGGCAAGACTTTTCAATGCTCAAGCATGGATGGTTGAGACTATTTCAGATTGAGTGAATGTAAAATCATGTTGTCACTCGACTTTGCCACCATGACGACCCACCGAATCTTCCACATCAACAAGATCAAGCACTACCAAGACCCCGGTTAGAGCTTCCTCTGCAGAGGCGTCGCTCCTTTGCCTCTTATCCAAGTGGAATGAGAAAAAAAATTTGAAATCAAAGGCATCCTTGGAGACATCTTTGCTCATCAATTCACATATCCCAAAGACTCATGTAGGATAGGGAAATAACACATAAGACCCCAACCATGTTATGTTGTAGAAGTGCACAAGTCCCTTAACTCCATGTGTGGGCATTTATGTCCTTCCATTATTGCCCAGTACGCGTTGACCTCTGGAGTTTAACATAGATTGGCTGACTGCCTTTTGGCAATGTACCCCTACCCCTGGTGTTCCGTTGAAGAAGGTTTCGACAGGTTTGACCACTTTCCACAAGTACTAACAAAATTGAATCTATCCTTTGATACTATTCAATTGACCTCTCAATTGCGTTAGACCTTTCAAAGAAACGTCTTGATTTCCTTGACATCCCCAACTTCTTCATGGCTTAACACATTGACCATTATTTTAGCCTGTGTTGACGTACGCCTCGTAATGCGTCAGGGCATCACGATTGAAAAGGGGGGAGAGCGTTAGGCTCATTAAGTACACGAGTCCTTGAGCTCTTTGTATGGGTAATTTTTTTCTTGTATTTATGGCCCATCGTTTGATGGGCATCTAGATTTTTATGACATCCGTCTGTGGGAATTTTGTTGAAGTGCCTTGCCCTCAGGTGTTTCGTTCCAAAAGGTTCACACAGGTTTGACCACATCGTAGAGGTGTTGACACAAGTAATTAACCATAGCAAAGTTTTGATACTGTTACGTTGACTTCCCAATGGTGCTGGAAATTTAGTAAGCGTCGCCTCGATATTCGCTAGCTTCTCGGCAGATTTTCTCAAAGTAACCTCTCAAGATGCGGTATCACATGCATCGGCCAATCAATGCGTCCAAGGCCCGAAGAATACATTATTCTTGTTTTTGCTGTTTTTCATATGAGTTCTAGAGTTCCGACACTTACCGTACTGTGGCCTTAATTCATAGTGACTTGGTCCTGGTGCAAAATAGGTTTCTACCGCTTTGGTAAAACTGACCCGGAAATGCCAGCGGGATATTCTATACACCCAAGCAAGTATTGTTGGTAAGTCGGGTATTATCCCAAAGATGAATCTCGGCCAGGTCAGCATTCCCCCTTTACTGATTGGTTCATAGCTAGCTGTAGTGGAAGAGGATGGACCGTCTAGGTCCATCATATTACATCAGCAGAGCAGGAAGTATCCTGCAGAATCCTGCCCTTTGACTATACCACGATACAGTCTGTGGGTCGCGCTCCGGCCCCGATTCTTCGGAATTTGACCCGCTGCCGAGGCCAAGCATTTTGTTCCGAGGGCTGTAGTTAATTGCCTGCCTATACTTCCCCGGTTTGTCCTCTCGGGACCAAATGCTTCAGCTATCCTTCCTGCCCACATCAGCCGACGGGCGGACTACGTTTGCATTTCTCTCGTGAACTCGTGTTCGGCTCGCAACACTCCACCGGACAACTGCGCTCAACCAACTCGGCCGGGTCAACGGGAGCCGGCCAAGTCCTGCAGCCGCTTGATCTCCGCGCTCCTTGACGCCATGGGTGAGGACGCCGCTCCTCGCCTCCGCTTCTATCCTCCATGCCGGAACAGCAGTAAAGCTTGCCGCCGCAGAAGCACTTGAGTCCTGCTTCGTACTGGCGTGGACGCGGGAGCGTGGGGGGAGGCCAAACGGAGATTCCCGACTTGGATTCGCAAAACGACCATGGCGCGAAAATGAAATGGCGTGCCTCAACGGCCCTCCCTGCTCGCACGCCGAATTCGGCCAGCAGCGAAGCAGACAGGCACTCCTCCGCTTGTTGTTCCTTGGGGGACAGACGTGGGAGCCTAAGACTGCAAAAACGGAAAATTTTGTTTTTGCCATCTCTCGGAACGCACACGTAGCGCTACGCGCCTCCGTGGCGTTTCGCGCAGCTGCATCAGCCCCAAACCGAGGCAGCGCAGTAGTTTTGGGCAGCGCAGCAGCTACCCAAGGCTACTAGTACGGCAGCATGGGGTGCTGAAACGAAGATTTTCGTTTTCACACCACCACGCCCTTCTCCATGTCAGCCCTGCTGGCGCGGCCAGCAGTGGCAGGGCCCTGCTGGCACCGCCAGCAGCGGTGCATCCCTGCTGGCGCCGCCAGAAATGGCAGGGCCCTGCTGGCACCGCCAGCAGCGGCAAACGCCCTGCAAGCGCCGCCAGCAGTGGCATGGCCCTGCTGGCACTGCCAGCAGCGGCAAACGCCCTGCTTGCACCGCCAGCAGTGGCAGAGCCCAGCTGGCACCGCCAGCGGCATACGCCCTGCTGGCGCCGCCAGCAATGGCAGGGCCCTGCTTCCACCACCAGCAGCGGCATACGCCCTGCTGGCGCCGCCAGTAGTGGCAGAGCCCTGCTGGCACCGCCAGCATCGGCAAACGTCCTACTGGCTCCGCCAGCAGTGGCAGGGCCCTGCTGGCACCGCCAGCAGCGGCATACGCCCTGCTGGTGCTGCGAGTAAGCCTCGGCATGTGAGAGTACTCTCATGAGAGTTCTCGATCTTGTATCGCGCGGCTCGAGATTTGACGTGTCTCAACTCTAGAAGTGAAACGGTCGATATTTAGCTTTTAACTCTTGGTCTCACGCGTGCAAAATGAGGATAAAGTAGCACAAGTGCGCTATGTTTGCGGATGGACTTGAATAAGCCTGTGAACCTGCAGTCTGTTATGTTTTCGAATGTCTGGATGCAAGTCTGTTAAGTGGTTCGATGACTAGTTGAGCATGCATAGAAACGTTGCGACGGATGAGGATCTTCCGGTTTGCAAAGATAAAAACCAGAGTCGCGAATATGCCGAAATCCTGCCTGACGTTGCGACAAATTCCGCCAGCCTGGAGGGCAAATTATCTTTGTAACAACCTCTCCGATCTTATCACCTACTCCCTGCAAGCCCTTCCTTCCCATTCTTTCATTCGATGTCAAACGTCGAGTACATCTTGATGATGCATGCAACTTTGAGCTAGGACGTCGCGAACTATTTTGGGAATACGTTCCAGTTATGAATGAATAGCTCATTTTATTAGCGGTTGCGTAATCATTGCTTTTGGTGAAATTTCCAGAGGAAGGAGCTGCCAACGTGGAGCTTGATTCAGTGTGCAACCACGGAACGTTTTCTTCTATTTGCTAAGTCCAATCGCCATCGTAGCTCGTGTTGCCTGCAAACTGTTGTTTCAAAAACGTCGTTGCAATGTCAAACCTATGTTTTTTGGACGATGGAACCAAGAAACCCGACCCAAAACATCACAGACAACGTCTTTAATGAAGTACAATGAGCGGTTGTCTACCTGCCATGTAATCATTCCAAATTTCGAATGCTTAACCGGATTGGTTTGTCGTATTTGTAGTTACGATGGATGAACCCGCAAAAGAATGTAGGGTTTGCAATGCACAAACCGACGATTCTGAAGCCGTCACTATACATAACTTCACTTTCCCTTGCATCGTGCAGTAATTTAGTTTCGTTTTCTTGCTCAATCCAACCGGTCAAACTTGATCTATCTTGCCAGGTGCGCATTCTCAACGTAGGAACATTGAAATTCGCGGAATGGCAGAAGCGAACTTTATCCCTATGACCGAATCTGAAGGATCTAAACGAATCGTCTTTTCCACCTCCATTTCATTTTTGGAGCGTTTTCTTGACTGGGAGTGAGTGCTTGTGAGATTATCGAATTTGAGAGGCGGTCTCGCCACTCTTGCCGTCGAGACACCAATTGTATCGCCGCGAGACTCTCGTTGCTCTCGAATGCCGAGGCTTAGCTGCGAGTAGTGGCTATGGGCCCTGTTGGCACCGCCAGCAATGGCATACGGCCTACTGGTACCACCAGCAGTGGCTGGTCCCTGTTGGCACCCCCAGCAGTGGCATGTGCTCTTATGGCATCCCTGGTACTGACAGAAAATGTGCAGATGTTTGCCAGCAGCCCTGGAAGCACCACCAGCATTGGCATGCGTGGACTAACATCCCCAACAATAGCACACGCCCTATTGTTATGGCGAGCAGCGGTAGAAGCTGCGTTATTGCCACCAAGAGCAGCACACTCTCTACACGCACTGCCACTTTTCAAAAAAATAAGTCAACAAAAAACCTGAGAGTGTGCATCCGAGTGCACCTACCCTCCCTCGGCCCTAGCCACTGGCTAGCAGAGGCCTTGGAGACTGAGGGGCGACAGATTGTGCTCGGTCGATTCAAGGCCAGCACGCACAGTATAGGCAGCATGCCAGCAGGAGAAGCCTTGTTGGCAGACATCCATAGTGTGCAAGGGCGTGTTAAGCACGACCCACCCTCCCCTGATCGAGTTGGATTGCCTTACACTGTCTTGGACTATGGGCTTGTCCAGCAATAACCACTCTCAATAATAGATTGAGCCGTGCACACCGCTTGGTAGCAATGAAAGCTGCACTAGCTTTTTGATTAGCACCAAGAGCCATGATGGCTTGTTCACGTTGGTAGTTGGACAAGCAGTCCTGTGAACTTGGTGAGCTTGTCCATTAGCTTGCTGAACAACAACATGGGTTTTGCAGACAGTGCAAATGCCTTGTAGCAGCTAACATTTACCAAATCTTGGCAGTTGGCCTGCTGACCGCCATCAGTAGAGGAGGTTGATGGTTACTCCTAACCGGCTGGCCCAAAGAATGTTCTACAAACGGGTTCGCTATCAGATTGTAGTTGCGGTATACAGCAACCGAGCTACTATTGGATTGTGACCCAGTAGACCCGGGTTCCCTCTTATGAGAGGCATTGGAACACAAAAAGTGGCATAAAAGACTCTCACCCTTCCCCATGTTTAGGCTACAACACCTTGTGCGGCTGAGGGCCTTCAAGGAACTTACTCAGCTAAGGCCATAGTGGATGAAAGTGGGTAGTACGAGCTCTGTGGCAACCATTGCGACAAAGAAACCCTACTCACCAAACGGTAGTGTAAGGTCTATTTTGCAAGCACCTTTGATTCCCACCCCTTCTTCCTGATACTTTTGGTCAATGGCCATGAGTTGGGAACGAAACAAGAACAGTAGTTTTGAGAGGAACCTAAGGTGCCTGAACGCTGACTTGAAGTGCTCAAGCCATAGGCTACATGAGCAAAAGGGGCACTTGGGGGTCATCATGAGGCGGACAACACCCTAGCTGTTACAAAAGCCAATTTTTATGGTTGCGTGGCGAGCTGAGTCAGCCAGACAATCCAATGGTCTAACTGAGAAGATGCAAGGAAGCTTCCTAGCAACACTCTCGTTGACCAAGCGTCAGTGCCTGATCAGACGATGACGACAGTCACAAGTCGTGCACGCAACGGCAAGAGTTTGGCTAGGGGACACAAGGCAAAGTGTCTCAATGCTTAATAGCATTTGGAGAGAGAGATGACAAATGACAGGTCCATGGCATAAATACCTGCCGCGGCCCACAACGGGTGTTGCACGCGGCGGTCCAAGAGCTGTCCTAAAACCGGCCCAAAACCACTGTTTTGGCCATAACGATGCGCACACATGTCAGAATGCTACGCCGTCTGAACCTAGACATGTAAGATCACAAGACGGACGCTACAACTGGTCACATGCATGCATCCATCATTAGATGGTGGGCACGCAATGCAAAAACATGCAAATCGGGCTCATGGCCAGTCCGCCGAAAAGGCTCCTGCAAGCTGCAGAAGAACAGCAGGGAGTCCTGGCAGTGTTCGGGGCTCTAGAACGGTAGTCGGCCAGCTCCATGCTGGTAGTCCGCTGCCAGTCGTCGCACCGGTGTCACCAAGGCCCGTCTCAGGGATCTGCACGAGTTTGGACACGGCCGAGTGGTCACAGTAGACTGTACAAGAACATCACAAATCAGAACACTCCCCTATGACCCAATGGTACACATTCCATACACGTGTAGCACTGGGAAAAGTACAATATTGAGTGTAAAACAGATGGGACACGGACACATATCCCACACTCAACCACCCTCAGGCATGGGGCGAAGCCCAACAGAATGAATGGCCACTAGGAACTTTCCGCGAGCTAGTGCCTTCGTCAAGAAATCAGCACGCTGCATGTCAGTGCCAACCCACATGACGAAGATCACGTGTCGCTCCACCAGATCACGCACAAAGTGATGCTCAACCGCAATGTTCTTCGTGCGAGCGTGAAATACAACAGAGTTCTCCGTAATGACGAGAGCACTCTGGTTGTCGCAACGAAGCACAATGGTGGGTACTGACTGACCAAGCTCAAGAAACAAGCACTGCAGCCATACCGCCTTAGCAACCCTTGCGCCTAAAGCAACGTACTCTGCCTCTGACGAGCTACATGCAATGCAGTCCTACTTCCCGCTACGCCAAGACAGAGCAGTACCACGGAGCAGGAACACGTAGCCATTGCGGTTGCGTCCATCTGGGCTCCAGGCCCAATCGCTGTCAGTGTAGCTGTAAAGGACCATCGAACACTGCTGACGAAAGTACAGTCCGAGGTACGGCATGGAGACCACGTACCGCACCCCTCGCACGGCCGCGTAAAGGGCTCTGGCATGTGGAGCCCGTGGGAACTGAGCGAGGAGGTTGACAGCGAAAGCGATATCAGGACGTATGGTAGTGGCAAGGTACATCAGAGATCCGATGAGACGGAGGTACAAGGTCACGTCCACTGTCTCCCCCAGTTGTGTGGGATCATCCACCTTTAGGGCACCCTGCCCATCGGGTGTAACAGGTGTGGAAGCGGTGGGCACTGCACCAAGAAGATCGCTGCAACGCCCCCCCACGACTTGTTCGTATCGGGCCTGATGCAGCAACAGTGTCTGACGTCTGCGATCTCGCATGATCTCCATACCAAGAAGTACTAATGCAGGAGCGAGATCCTTCATCATGTAGGTAGTCTAAAGGACAGCCTTGGCCTCCTTCACGGCCTCCAGGGACGGAGACGCGATCAGAAGGTCATCGACATAGACCAGGATGGCGGTGAACCGCTCGGGTGTCGGTAGGATAAAGTGAAAGGGATCTGCCTCGCTCTTTACATATCCTACACGAGTCAAAGTGCTGGTGATCTTTCCGTTCCAACACCGCAGAACCTGCTTGAGGCCATATGAGGACTTGCGCAAGTGCCAGACCTTGTCGCCATCCTCAAAGCATGTTGGCTGAGCCACGTAAATCTCCTCATCCAGAGATCCATGGAGGAACGCATTGTTCACGTCCATCTGGTGCAGTTCCCAGTCATGCTGAGCCTCTACAACGAGCAGAGCTCGAGCTGAGGTCATGCGACCGACAGGGGCAAAAGTGTCAGTGTAATCGACGCCCTCAATCTGAGAGTACCCCTTGACGACCAAGCAGGCCTTGTAGCGTTCCAGTGAGCCATCCCGCTTCACTTTCTTACGAAAGACCCACTTGACCTGAATAGCCTTCCTTCCAGGCGGAAGATCGACAAGCTCGTAGACTCTATGCTCTCGGATAGCGCGAAGCTCATCCTCGCAGGCAGCGTGCCAAGCGCCATCATTCTGTGATGAGAGAGCTTTCCTCAGGGTGCCCGGGTCGGGCGCCATAGAGGGAGAGCTCTGCGTGGCAAGGGCTAGGCCTGATGACCACAAGATCAGTTGTTACATCACAATCGATATGGAACTCGCGAGTGACAAGATCGTTCCCTACGGGGCACGCTGGATGTACCTCTGTGAGCTCAGTGTGGACACTCATGCCTAGGGCCTTTGTGCCGGGGTCACCACTTGCGACGCTGCGAGAGGGGCGCCTGGATGCGGGGCCCGATGCTCGCTGAGCTCCGGAATCCAATGGTCGAAGACGGCCACCGGGCTCACGGGAGTAACCTGAGCTCGAGGGGCGCACCTCACACTCAGGGACAGGCACGACCACAGCTTGTGGGGGCTGAGGCAAGGCAACCGGTGATGCCGTGTAAGGAGATGCGTGTGTGGGGGACACAGGGCTGGGTGTGACAGCAGGAGCAGGTAAGATTGGACCTGACACAGAGGCAGGTGTGCTAGCAGACGCAGGCACGGGAATAGGCAAGACTGGACCAGACACAGAAATAGGAGTGCCAGCAGACGTTGGTACTGGCGCAAAAGTAGGCGCGGGAACAGAAGCAGGGGTACCTGTGGGGTGTGAAACAAGGTGTACGGGCGAGGTCTCTGGACCGACGGCGATGATCGCCAAGTCATCAAGGGCCGGAGACTGAGAGGCAAAGGGGACTCGAACGGACACATCAGCCTGGTGAGAGGTGCTCGCTGGCGTAGAAGTCTCCCCCATCCGCCGAGAACCCTCACAGGTAGGAACGTGTGTGGCGGAGAGTGCCGTGATCAAAGTCAGGTCACGGTAGGTGAGAGACACGAAAAAGAGCGCGTCATGGTACTCAATGATGCGACGACAAGTAGGGTCCCAGAAGCGCCAAGCCTTCGACCGCGGGGAAACGCCGACGAAGGTACACAAGCGGCGCTGAGGTGAGGCCTTGGACCCTTGCTAGTTCTCGGCGTACCACAAGGAGGCCAGTGATCCCCAGACGCGAGTGAGATGAAGGTCAGCACGGTGTCCAAACTAGAGCTCATACGGTATAATATGGTCCGGAAGCAGATCATGCGTGAGGCGGTTCCAGACCCAAGTCATGTAGGCGAAACCCTCAAAGACAAAGGACTCAGGGAGACCGCACTCAGACCGCATAGCGCGAACGGCATCCTCCATGGTGCGGTTCTAGCGCTCGGAAACGCCGTTTTGCTGAGGGGTAGGAGCGGAGATCTGGTGAAAAATCTTGTGCTCAGCAAAGTATCCGTCCATCTTGCCAAGGAACTCACCGCCGCGATCCGAGGGGAAAGTATGTGGCGTGTGACGTGACTGATGCTCAGCCATCACTAGCCAGAGTCAAGCCGCCAAGGCGGCGTCGCTCTTTTGACGCAGGCTGTAGACCCACCACATCCGGGTAAAGTCATCAGTCAGAGTCAGAACATACTGGCCCCGATCAGAGAGGGACTTGATCGGAAGAGGACCGAGAAGGTCTGAGTGAACTAACTCGAGAGGTCGAAGCGCTCCGGAACAAGAGTCAGGCTAGGTGCATCGATGCATCTTCCCTTGAGCGTAAAAGAGACTGTCGGTCTTGGGTAGCTTCTCGAAAGATGCTATGTCAAGACCAAGAGCTGGCTGTGTCCGAATGAGCTTCGACACAGTATCGGAACCCACATGACACAGACGGCGATGAAACAACCGCTGGTGTTCCGGAGATAGGACACCAGTGACAAAGACCCGACCAGAGGAGGAAGGAGAGCAAGGGGAGGAGGTCCAAGAGACGCGATATAGATCATCTACGACTCAGGCATGAAGGACAACGCTGCGAGTGTCAGTAGCAGTCACAGTCGCTGAGTCTGCGGTATGCTCCATAGAGAGACTTAATGGTGTCTAGGCACGCACAGAAAGCAGGCTGAGCTCAAGATCAGGCACAAACAACACGTCGGAAAGGTACAAGGGACCAGACGGACCGTCGAAGTATACAACCCCAACACCATGGACTGGCAAGGACTGACCAGAGCCTGTACGGAGGGAACGGACAGATGTGACATGACCGAGAACAACAAAATCACTACGACGACACGTCATGTGATGAGTGGCACCAGAATCGATGATCCAAGTGCCACCAGAGTCACGACTGGTGGATGTCACTGTACAACGGGCAATGGAACACTCGGCATCAGAGGGACCCTGAGCCGTTAGTGGGGAGGAACGACGCAGGGCACAAAGATGAGACTCATGAACCCAATCGGTGCAGTCAGGCCCATCATCATCACATGCTGATTGTGCTCCCCCACACACGTCGTCACGAGCCACAGGAACAGACAGACATGCAGTCTGTGGACCACCCAACAATGACAACACACTCGCACTTCCCTGAAAGTGTAACGTCAGAAGGTGTCGGAGCTTAGCGATGGTGCGGTCGCGTGGGTCCGGAACAGTGCTACTCGTTGGTGAGGAAGCGGGAACAGCTGCAGTCGTGGCCGCCATGCGTCCAGAGGATGGCGAGGATGACATGCTGGACGTGCTGGACGTGGAACGGAGGGCGTGTGCAGCCTGGAGTCCACGAGTAATCCTCGCCCAATCGAGCAGCTGTTGGCACTCGGTGTGGTGATGGGCGCCTCCACAGTTGTAATAGTGAACAGAATGTCCACTGCTACCACTGGATGTCGACTGCTGTTGTGATTGTCACTGACTTGATCCACGTTTCCCCTTTTTCTTCTTCCCCTGAGCCGCTGCTGCAACACCCTGTGTCTGAGTGGGTGTGGACGAGGCTGAATAGGGGGAGGAAGATGATGACGTAATGGGGAATGAAGAGGGAGACTGCAGGAGGGAAGATGGTGGTGATGCAATGACTGTTGCAGCAAGAGAAGTCTCTTGATGGGCCACGGTCGCCTCGCGGGCTAAAGTCACCTGGAGGAAGAGCTGATGCGCCCAGGGGAGAAGCTACAGAGTGGCTGAAAAAGCTTGAGGACAGCGTCGCTGTACTGTGTGAAGATGTCAGTGTACTCAAGGTGAACGCCGAGCATCATCGTACTGAGCGCCCACAGCTATGTGCCTCCTGAGGTCCCAAGGCGCGTGTAGATGCGCATGGCGCGTCGCCAGTAATCGGCTGCAAGCTCTGACGGCCCTTGACGGAGAGAGTGGAAGGCACGAATGTGTGCTCCACGAGTGGCGTGCGTCTCTACGGCCAGCAGGGATGAGGCCAGATCCCAACCTCCGCGTGGATCACCACCGGTGCCTATGCTGGTCTCGCCAAGGAAAGGGCGGAAATCGACAATGGTCTCGCGTGGCATGGCATAGAGGAGCCCGTGCATCGCCCTGGCTGTTGTCAGCACCTTTGCTGGATCTATGGAATGATACGGGCTGTGGTAGTAGGACCACACTCCCTCTGAAGTAGCCCAAACCTGCAAGAGGATCTCCCAGCAATCAAAGCCGTCCTCACCGATGTATCGTGGAGGTGGTGCCTCAAAGTCCTTGGGTTGTCGCTCCGTGGGGAGAGCAACCGCAACCGAGGAGGATGAGGGATGGGGAAGACTCTTGGAAGGGGATAGTCACCGGGAAAGTCGTGTGACGATTGTATCAGAGGAAACTGAAGAGATTTGGTGCCCATCTGCAGCTGACGGAGGCGCTCCTGAAGAACTCGAATCTCATGATCCGGGGAGTCGCCTGTAATGCCCGGCATGAATGGATCATCATCCAGAAGGTCAGGAGGTGGTGGGTCAGGTCAAGCTCCTGTCATGGGTGCCAGAGCCCACTGTTGTGTAGAGACCGCGATGCCGGCAGCTCCCTCGGAAACCTGCCGTGGGATCGTGGACTGGGCACGCAGAAGCTCAGTCAACGTGCGGATGGCATCAGTCTGCTCCTGCTCTAGGCGACGCATCTCATCCTGCTGGCTCCGCAGGTCCTCAATGGCCTGCGAGTGTGGGCTCAGGACCCCAGAAGAAGAGGAGGAGGGATCACCTATCCCCTCCCCCTTGTTGTCAGACGAGTTCATGTCGCATCTCACTATGGGTCGACAGGTCATGTTTGTCATATTGTAAAAGCGTCAGCGTTTCTCAATGATTTGAGACGCTGTCAATTTTTTACTGTCCGGCCAAAAAAATGGCTAAGCATGGTGCTGACGTCAGCAGGTGGTTGCTGACGTCAGCACAACCTGATGACATCAGCAAGCAAAAATGCTGACGTCAGCTCGACTCCCCTTTTTTTCTTCAATCTTTTTTTCCTGGTTTTCTCGTGCGGTTCTGCGCAAGCGTGCAGCCGCTCCACGGTGGCTGCAGGGAAGCTGCGTAGTAGCTCATGCTCAGCTGCTGCTGCAACTGTGCTTTCAGCTGCAGCAGCAGCTGCGTGGCTACGTATGCAGCAGTGGCAGCAGTGGCTATGGAAGGCCACTGCTGCTGCTTTGCGCTGTGGCTGTTGCTCGCTGCCGCCGCCGCACGCTACTGCTGCTGTAGCTGCTGCGCTGCTGTTGTTGCAGTTGCTGCCGCTCTGCTACTGCCGCCGCGGCTGTCGTTGCTGCTGTTGCCGCTGCTGCTGCTGCTCTGCTGCTGCTGCTGCCGCTGCTGCGCTGCGCTGCTGTTGCCGCGGCCGCCACTGCGGCTGCGGATGGCGGCTGCACTCGCTACAGCCGCCACGCGCTGCTGTACCTGCTGCTACAACGATACTGCTGCCGGTGCTGTTGGTACTGCTCTGCTACTGCTCTGCTGCTATGCTGCTGCTAGCACGGTGGCAACGCCGCTGGTACGGTCTCACGTGATGGGTGTGGGCTGCGTCGACGGCGACCGGCTGTCTTCGACAGGCCCCAGTGGATCTGCTGCAGCGGTGACTCTCACTGCTGCTGCTCTGCTGCGTCTCTACTGCGCAGCTCAGTGAGAACTGTCTCAGTGCTCTGATACCATGAGAAGATGCAAGGAAGCTTCCTAGCAACACTCTCGTTGACCAAGCGTCAGTGCCTAATCTGACGATGACGGCAGTCACAAGTCGTGCACGCAACGGCAAGAGTTTGGCTAGGGGACACAAGGCAAAGTGTCTCAATGCTTCAATAGCATTTGCAGAGAGAGATCACAAATGACAGGACCATGGCATAAATACCTGCCGCGGCCCACAGCGGGTGTCGCACGCGGCGGTCCAAGAGCTGTCCTAAAACCGGCCCAAAACCACTGTTTTGGCCATAACCCTGCGCACACATGTCAGAATGCTACGCCGTCTGAACCTAGACGGGCAGGATGACAAGACGGACACTACAACTGGTCACATGCATAACTCCATCATCGGACGGTGGACACGCAATGCAAAAACATGCAAATTGGACTCATGGCCAGTCCGCCGAAAAGGCTCCTGCAAGCTGTAGAAAAACAGCAGGGAGTCACGGTAGTGCCCGGGGCTCTGGAACGGTAGTCGGCCAGCTCCAAGCTGGTAGTCCGCCGCCAGTCGTCGCACCAGTGTCACCAGGGCCCGCCTCAGGGATCTGCACGAGTATGGACACGGCCGAGTGGTCACAGTAGACTGTACAAGAACGTCACAAATCACAACACTAACAACCTACCAATGACTAGGTAATGGCCACCGGATCATGATCAATGTAGGTCGTAAACCTGGCGCAGCTTGCATCATACACTGGAAGTACACCATGGCATCCACATGGTTAATCCTCTGGAAAAAGAGAGTGATGCCATTGGGTACAATGTCAGGGGTGGTAATTTCACCGTAGACGCGTCTCAAACATGAAGATTCTGAATTGTACTCATGAAAGCATTCATTCTCCGCAATTCCACCCAACCGGCCATGGTGTCCTGCACAACAATTTTTATGGTTGACACAAGCACCAAGCATCCTTGACGTACGTCAAAGCGTATGTTTCAGTTATGTGAAGCACATCTGCTCAGGCACCGGTTCACAAAGCATGTTGTACAGCATTGAAGCGACCTCAAGACACAGTCTGAGTCGCATCATATCATGGACAGAGCTCCTTGTATCGAACCATGTGCTGCCACATTATGAATGGACAATATTCATCATTTGTGAGCAATGGGAAGGAAATGGGGCGGAATGCATGTTGGTCATAATAGTAGATTCAGGCATACATGCCAATGGTCCATGAGGCACTTACCTCGTGAGATTTCGCATATGCAATCCGTAGCCTTCACGCTTGAAGGAATGCCATGACTTGACATCGTCCAGGTCATGGACATCGCCTACCTCTCTGCCTACTGGCCTACGTGTACCAAATACAATACGAACTCGGAACATGTTCTAGGTTAGCCATATCAATGGCAATACACCTGGTCATGTAACTTGACAATGCGTCAACTCACTTGTCTGTGGCATCAGATTCCTGGCATGGGTCTGGGATGCTCGTCAATCCTGAGTTAAGGTGCATGCAAACTTCCATCCAAGAAGGCATCATCTTCTACCAACAATTTGGTTCAAAACCAAACGGGCAGTCATTTGAGCTCATACTAAAGGTTTGATCCCGGGCATGATCTTTACGAGTCCTAACACCTTAACATGCTAAGTTAGAGCAACATGTTATGTAGCACAAGGAGGGATGGTCGTATCCCCATGTTCTCCCTCTCTTTTGCCCATGTTAATGTATGGATGAGGACATTGTTGAATGTGTCATGGAATCTCTTCATGGCCATATACACAATAACTTACGATACAAGGAGGGCAACTTCCACCTTCTCTCCACTGTGAGGGTTTCTCTCACCATGATTTAGCCCACATTGAACTATGATGGGCAATGTGGCCAAATCTTAACCCATGTTTGCAATCATGGAGACAACATGGCTACAAAGCGGCAAGAGGGGTGTGTACTCAAATTGTGATAGCAGGTCATCCCTTCAATAAAGATTGATGTTAGATGAATCATGCAGAGCAACACTCCGCGTGTTAGGTGCTCCATAATCCTCAATCTCCTATGCTACAACTAGGGCCCAAGAAGACAATGTACAAGCGTGCTACAATTGATACACTAGCCATCATGGCTCTGTGTCAGTACTCGAAATGCACCAAGGATGCAAATGCTCATAGTAGACATGGCAAAGTGAAACCCAACATGGTCCAGTTACGTGTGCATTTGGACAGACACCTCTATTGAGGGTGCTATCCACCCAACATCCAAATCATCGTTGCTGGATTTTTTTCTAGTACAGCTGTAGATTTGAAATCACTCACAACCCCTCATTGTTTTATGCACAACACGTGTGTTTAAGTCATTATTCTGGTGACATTCATTGTATCCAAATGTGCACTAATGGATGCGTTGCCGATCCTGTGCGGTTGTGGCTCGTCTAAAGAACACAACTGGTCTTTCATTGAGTGACCATGACACCCTCTTCCAGTTCTCAGTGATGGGCATCGTGCATAAATCACACAATGGCGCCAGAGAGCAACCTGGTAACGAGAGCATGGTTATGTGTTGATGCATGACAACATCGTGCTGTCCATCTCACTGAGATTCCTATTGGATGACGATGTTTTGTCGAACTCATGGTGACGTAGTCGACCCATAAGCACACTCTAGTGTTCACCGTGGGTTGTAGACAACCTAGAGTGACTGAAAGTACCAGATGAAGCCTTCTAAGGCAATGAGCAATTATCAATGGTCCACACACTGGAGACGTGTACTTTTGTACCAGAGCTCTCCAATGCTGCTCTTTGGACATCTCCCAACTATTCTTGGAAGCACAGGGCACCCCTTGATGTTTACATGCTCCTTAAAGGATCGACACATACTGTGGACATGCCTTAGTATTGTGCATGCAAGGCACAAACCGTACGAAGGTACACGACATTCCAAAAACAATTTCACTCCAGCATGGGATGAAAGAAAAGTTAAAGTTGGATGACATTTCTCGAGCAATCAGAGTTTAATCACCTTCCTTGAGTGATCACACTTAAAGCTCCCAACATCCACGGGAATGACCCGTGTCACACATTCAGTCATGCTACTGATGTGTTTGGGTAATTCAAAAAACACTTGTCTAGAGCACAACTACAAAAACTCATGTGGTATTCTGTCATCCATCTCTTACAACAGTCGTAACATCAGAATTCTGGGTGTCACCCACCGCACTCAAGACTGTGCACTTGACACCTTTGCAATATGCAATGACATCTTTCTGGTCTAAGAAGAGGGCTACTGTGTCCAAGCATCACACTACACGAGATTATCTCCACATGGTGGAAAGTCTTAGGCCACACAGCATTTGGTGGTACCCACTCGTCCGTCGAGTGCGGGGATGGCAGGCTTCACGTGCCTTCCGTCTAGGTCTCCGTGCTACCAAATGACAGTCTCATCCGTCATCACACCATGGTAGAAACGTGTGTTGGAGGACCTCTGCTGTGACAACATCATGCATCAGACACGCTTGGCAATGTCCCATACAATGCAAGACAATGAGGTATGCAATGTTTAGTTGGATGGTAAGCATCGTCACATGACATGTTCACACATGTAACATGGCGCCGACACCGGCTACCATGTCAAATTTTGAGCCACGAGCTCACTGGGAATGATTGTTCAGCCAACCCAAGTGAACCGGCTATGACAGCCACATGTTGGCCTGACCATATGCAAAAATTTCCTTGGGGCTTCCTTATTTGCAACCCTGGTGGAGGATGAGATTGAGTTTGATGGACCACGCCCCCAGGGGTACCACCCTGGCATATGCCCCATGAAGAAAAATTTCCTTCGGGAACGCTGGCACATTGTTGCGGCCGGACAAGTATTTTCCTGGGCACTTGTCGCGAGGACGCTCCTCAGCAAAAGGGGGAGGACACGTCGTTGCAATTCAAAGGCTGAACACCCACTAAGCCCACCAAGAAATTCATTTCCCATCTCACAGCTTTCTTTTCGATATCCAGCATGAAAACCCCATGCTCAAGCATGGAAGATGTTGTTGCTGTGTCAACATATGATGAGCAATGCCTCACCAAAATTGATGCACGAAGCTTTGTTGAATTTCCAAGCATCATTGCCTCATGTATGTGGACCCTTTTGTGGGTCCTCGTGATGGAATGTCTTGCTCCAGTATGAACCTGACACATGCTCAAGGATACTTGTACCACAAGGAAATACGAGCATGTAACATGGATACATGCAATGGAAAATACCATGTACTCGCATTGCATGACACACATCTCATTGTGAAGACAAGCGTTATCTTGACGTTTCACTCCCTCTTCATGCTTTCCCTATGTGATTAGTTTGGCGAGTGAACCTCTTTGCTTTGCAACCCGAGGTCAGTTTGTACCTTAAGGGGGAGGAATGTTACACAACGACCTAGTCGTGGTACAAAATAGATCTCTACCCTTTTGGGTAGAACCGACAAGGAAACACCAACCGGTTGTTTTACACACCCAAACAGGTATTCTGGGTAAGTCGAGTATTATCCCAAACATGAATATCTACCAGGTCAGGATTTCCCCTTTCGCTGATTATTTCAAAATTAGTTGTAGTGGAAGAGGATGGACTGTCCATGTCCATCCAATGACATCAGCCAAGCCGGAAATGTCTTGCAAAATCTTGCCCTATGACAATACGTTGGTCGGTGGGTCGCGCTCCGGCTGTTATGTACCAGACGTACACGAGTCCCTAATCTTCCCAAGTGGGCGTTTCTATTATTGCACAAACAGCCCATCGCGTCACGAGACCATGATTTTCTCTCAGACGGCCAAGGGCAAACTGGCCAACAATCCCGCCCTCAGTAAACCTTCCTGAACCTTCTGACAGCTTTGACCACTTTCCCATTTTTTTGACAGAAGTATCGCGACCTTTCGGGGGACTTCTCGATGCACCATGACGAGTCTAGATTTATGGAGATGCATTGCGCATCTTCACTTCTTGGCGGAGATTCTCGAATCCGACCACTCACGACACGCCTATGCACGCGTTGCTCGACGTCTGACCCAATGACCCTAACTGTGTCTCATTTGTACTTTGACACTTGTATATATGTGTCCTGTCATTCGGACACTTGTCATCGAAGTACACTAACTGCTAATTACAAATTGCTCAAGTGTCTCAAATTCTCAACTGTGTTTGCCTCGCAATCTCTACCTGTTCACCATCCACGCTATGTTCAGCATAGCACTTGGTATCAGAGCACAACGGTGCTGGAGAGGCATCCGACAACTTTGCCCATCCGGAGGACTACCTCGCACAAGCCGTCAACGCATCTCGCACGTCAAGACTTTGCAGACTTTGCAACTACAACGTNGATGCATTGCGCATCTTCACTTCTTGGCGGAGATTCTCGAATCCGACCACTCACGACACGCCTATGCACGCGTTGCTCGACGTCTGACCCAATGACCCTAACTGTGTCTCATTTGTACTTTGACACTTGTACATATGTGTCCTGTCATTCGGACACTTGTCATCGAAGTACACTAACTGCTAATTACAAATTGCTCAAGTGTCTCAAATTCTCAACTGTGTTTGCCTCGCAATCTCTACCTGTTCACCATCCACGCTATGTTCAGCGTAGCACTTGGTAACAGAGCGCAACGGTGCTGGAGAGGCATCCGACAACTTTGCCCATCCGGAGGACTACCTCGCACAAGCCGTCAACACATCTCGTACGTCAAGACTTTGCAGACTTTGCAACTACAACGTGAGGCGAGCGAGCGCACCCAACGAACATGAGCGGGTCTTTGGCGATGACTTTGGTGATGGAGGAGCAAAACGTGCCCGCACGCGTCGCACAACAATCGACCCAACGGCCCCGACTATGCATGATCCGTAACTCGACACTTGTATATATATGTATATATATGTTTGATCATTTTGACAGTTTTCATCGAAGTACACTTATCGCTAATTATGATTTTCTCAACTGTCCCAAATTCTAAATTGTGTTTCACCTCGCAACTTGAACCTGTTCACCATCTGTGCTCCGTTCGGCATAACACTTGGTATCGGAGCGCAACCATGCTATAGAGGAATTCGACTTATTTACCCATCCAGAGGACTACCTCGCACAAGCTGTCAGCAAATATTGCACGTCAAGAATTCGCAGACTTTGCAACTACAATGTGAGGCAGGTGAGCGCAACCGACGACCAGCAACGGGTCTTTGGCGACGACTTCAGCGATGGAGGAGCAGAACATGCTGATGCACGCGAACCCTGAAGCGACACCGAATACTGACGTGGCAGGCTATATGGTAGCTTGACCAACTCCTATGGCTTTGATGACAAATCTAGTGGCAGACCCTACGGCGGTAAACCAACCACCCCTACGAACAGCCTCAACGATGACAGCATGGACGACATGTGGCACTCGACGACAAGCGTGGATCAACAAGGAACTAGCAAACCAGATCTCCGTGCTCGAAGGGATTGACAGCCATCTACTCCAAAAGCTCAATGTCACGATGGAGGCTATTCGCAACGCAAGCCCATGAGAAGCGGTGGTCATTGAGAGAAATTTCCAACTCCCAAAAAAACCCAAAATCTATCCGGCTCCACCAGAACCGTTCGATCCTGCAAGCTCAAAAAAGAACGACAGTTCAGATGTGGCTGAAAATTTTGGAGGTGTACTTCACCCTTTTTGTGCTCAACGAGGACCAAAAGAAAATTAATCTCACGTCTGCACTTTTGCGTCCCGCGGTGCAAAGTTGGTGGTATGATCTAAAGACCATCCAACGGCAGCAGGAGACTGGAGGGGCATCATCAACGGCCAACGGCGCCCGTCTCAGATCACCGATCGCAAGCGTTCTAGAGATGTGCCAATGCCACCAATTGACCGGAATGGATTCTGATACGCGATGCTTGCACGCTTTGGATGACTCAACAAAAAGCCCGGCGCATGATACAAACTCCAATGTCTTCGTCAGTAGTCTAGCGTGGCACAGTACACGCGGAGATTCCGCGAGATTATGACCGGAGCAGACATCGCCCCCGACGAACTTTGCTTTCACTTCAACAACGGCCTCAAGCAACATATCGGAAGAGCAATTGCCATTTTTGGCATCCAAAATGACTTTTCACGGATGATCGCAGTAACAGGAAGGATCGACAACGCCTACTACAACGCTCGAATCTAGGAATCCTACGTCTAGCAACCTCCTAAGCACAACTATCATGGAAACAGGAAAAACCAGTCGCCAGACTCCTCCGCTCCAGTGGAAGTGGAAGTTGATGACCAGATAGATACGTAAAGCTGCTACAACTGTAGAAGATTCGGGCACATTGCTCCCAACTGTCGAAGTAACCAGCAAGCCAAAAGGGAAGGGAGGGTTGCAAAAAACCGAGTCAGGAAGTGGCAAAGGGAAGGAGTGAAAGGCGCAACTCTTGTCCCCACGGAGCGATCTGCGCCAATCGATCGCCCATCTCAACGGCCTACATTGGCGTAAAGGATTTCTCAGATCGCAAAGTTTGAAGAGGGGTACGAGGACGACCAGCCGGCAACACGGCTAAAAGTTCAGCCTTGAGCATGCAAGACTCACAGAACGGTATCAGCACTATTGGATGAAAGAGCTTCACATAGCTTCGTAAATAACAACATTGTTCGCAGACCGGGTTTGCAGACCAAACCAGGAGTGTTTGAAGTGAAATTCGTTGACAGAAGATTGCAAATACGGAGACTCCGAGAACCACTACGTCTGTAAGTGGGAGACCTACGGGATGTAATGGTCTGGATATCTTAACATGGCTTGAACATGTAATGGTCTGCTAAAAGTTCAGCCTTGAACATGTAACCTGTGTAGTCATTACTGCTCAACATGGCCAAGTACGACATACGATAAGGAGCTCGTGCGTGGCTTGTTCATCTTGATCCAATGGAAGAAACACAAGTGGAAGCAGCTGACTCATCATTGGCCTCCTCAGCCTCATCGGCATCAAGAAAGTTTGCAATGGTATCCGAAGAGTTCGCACCACTCATCCGAGAGTTTGTGAACGTCTTCCCCGATGAAATTCCAAGAACCTTGCCTCCTCAATGAGACATCGACCATCGTGACTAAAGCCAAGCATCAGACCTACAGTTCAAGGGGCCTATTGGATAAGCGATCACGAGCAAAATAAGCTAACAAAGGTCAACAAGATGCTCGGTCAGGGGTTCATCCGCCCATCCATGTCACCACTTACTGCACGCGTACTATTTGTAAAACGAAGACTGGTGAGATGCGGATGTGCGTGGACTTTCGGGCGTTGAACAAAGCTACCATTAAGAACCACTACCCTCTTCCCTGAGCTGACGAGCTTTTCGACCAAATCCAAGGGACTAAAATTTTCAGCAAAATCAACTTGCGTAGTGGTAATCACCACATACGCGTGGCAAACGCCAACATCGTGAAGACGGCGTTCTGAACTCGCGACGGGCATTGTGAGTTCACGGTCATGCTGATCAGTTTAAGGAATGCCCTGGCAACATTCATGGTGGCAATGACCAAAAAATTTTACCATACCTTGATGATTTTGTTGTAGTGTACCTTGACGACATTCTAGTGTAAAGCAGCACCCCGGAGGAGCACGTTGGACATATCAAAAGAGTCCTTACATTTTTACAACGAGACACTTTTTGGAAAACTCTTGAAATGCTACTTCGAGCGTCGTTCCATCGCGTTTTTGGGGTACGTCATCAACGGTGGACCGACCACCATGGATCCGAAAAAAGTGGCAGCAGTCGCTAATTGGCCAATGCTGGCCAACGTTTGAGAAACTCAAGTTTTTCTTGGCTTGTGCCTGTGATTCATACGGGATTACACCCAGGTGTAAGGGCCTCTTTCCAACCTCACACAAAAAGAAAACGAGTGGCGTTGGGGAGACAGCAAACAAGAAGCGTTCACCGCTTTGCGGAACGCTCTGACGTCGGTGCCAACCCTACGATGATCCGATCCAACTGTTGACTACGTCATGGATACAGATGTGTCAGATCAAGCCATTGACGCATTCCTCTTGTAAGACCACGGCAACGGGAAGCAACCGGTTGCCTACGTGTCTCAAAATTTGCAAGGACTGGAACTCAACTACGCCGTACACGAGAAAGAAATGGCGCTGTCATACATGCATTCAAGACATGGCAGCGTTACCTGCAGTGCCGCCGTTGCATTGTGTGCACCAACCACCATGCGATGAAACATTTGAAGACGCAGCCAGACCTCAGTCAACGTCAAACCCAGTAGATAGAGATTCTTTAAACCAGGTTCAACTACGATATCAAGTACTAGCCAGGCGAAGTTAGCCCAGCGGACACACTTAGCCGCCGACTAGATTTAATGGCTGAGGTGGCAACACTACAGCTACAGCGAGACCCGTACCTCGAGCGGCTATTCACATGAGGCTACGACCAGGATGGCGGATGTTAGAAGGCACAATTCTGGTACCAATCACCCGAAGGATGTGACGCAATCCCTGTGGTCATTGACAAGTTTTCAAAAATGCCTCACTTCATTCCGAAAACGACCACCGTCACCGTCAAGGGAACAACACAACTGTTCCTGAACAACATCGTGCGGCTACACGTCGTACCGAGAACCATCACGAGTGATAGAGACGGTCAATATACGAGTCATTTTTGGCCCAAACTGATGACTGGCTACAACAGCAGAATTCAGCTTTCAATGACCTTTCATCCTCAAACCGACGGTCAAACTGAGCTGAAAAATCAGACGATCAAACAACTTCTCCGAACATCATGTCAACCTCACGGGAAGGATTGGGCACAAAAACTCTCGACCGCCGAAATCCCATAAAATTCGGCAGCTTCTACGGCAAAGGGTAAAACTCCGTTTGAAGTGGTGTATGGCAAACATCCCCCGACACCAGCCGGACTACAAAGTGGTAGCAACATTCCCGCGGTCGATGTTCAATGCCAAGACTTTACCACCATCAGGGAGGAAATACGATGAACCCTCGCGAAGACACAAGCAGCGATGAGGCGAGTAGCTGACCGACGTCGCAGCAACGACATGTTTGCTACTGACGACAAAGTTCTCAACGCGACAAACATCAAACTGCGCGGAGCCGACTATTCAAATCTCCCTACTTGTTTGGACGTCTTGACATCAAGGGCATGCAAACCCTTGTAATTGCGCGACTCAAACTCCTTGATACTATGCAAGTTCATCCGGTGTTCCACGCCAGCAAACTCAAGCACTACTCAGACCCCGGAGAGAACTTCCCCATCACGGATTTCCCTCCCCCTCCTCCCGTTCAAGTGGATGAGGAAATGGAGTATGTCATCGAAGATATCCTCCGCCATCTATTACAAAGCAAAATGACAAATATCTCGTCAAGTGGAACAACTATGGTACCGCGCATAACATAAAGGAACCCCAGGACAGCCTCCAAGATGTCAATCAGTTAATCGACAGCTATTTCTTGTTGGTTTTTTGTCTCACATCTCTCACTTATACTCTATTGTGTCCTCCCGGCTTGTGTACATCGGTGTGCAGATGACTGACGGCAAGACGCGACGCTGATGGAGTGTCATCCGGTGGAGCCAACTCACACCAAGGCCTACACGCAGTTCGCAAGAGCCTCCTCCCTCCTTCGTGCTTAGCTCCATCAGCGGACCTCCTAGGCAGTCGTGCCGTCGGCAGGCACTGTCACTACATGTGCTGCCTCCATACATCTAGCATCGTGTTTGACTACACTGTCGTGTTCGCAGCGCCATGTCATGCCCTGGATCCAAAGTTCATGATTTTCTGGCATTGTTGCTACTGGGGGTTAGCATAGACAATGCCTGGGCTTAGGCAGCCATAACTCCTCAGTGCTATTTTTCTAGCTGATTCTGACCGCACGACTGCCTTTGCAGTGTGCGTATTATGGTATGGTCCCGTTTTCAGGCAAAACGGACGACGCCTAGGTTTGGGCCGCCGGCCGTCTAGCAGGACTCACCGAGAAAATCAGAGTTGTTTTCTGATTGGCTGGTTAGTTGAGAAACAAGCTCTACAGGGCTTGAGGGGAGCTAGAGCTTGGAAGGGTCTCCCATTGCTATCTATTCTTCACTCCTAATCAGTTACTTCCAGTTTTCAGCTGCTTTCTGGCGCTAGCACTGTCACGCGCATTTCTGAGTAACAAACCCAGAGCACCCAGACATAGACTCTAGAGCAGTAGACTGAGTGGATAGCAATGTAAGTAACGAGCGTGGAAGCACGCACACTACATCAACAACGTTGCTACCCCATCCTGGTGCATAGTGTTTTGCGCTTGGTATCAGAGCCAGAGCGTAACAGCAGCAGCAGAAGACTAGCGTACAGGTGCCAGACAACGCCGACGGACCCCCATACGCGCCACTGCAGGGGAAATGCTGCCGATTTTTTTCCGGCAGCATTGACCAGCCTGGTGGCGGCGTAAAACAGTTCCCCACAGCCACTGGGCCAGGGGAAATGCTGCCCGATTTTTCTGGCAGCACTCACTCCCACACGTGACGCAAGGAGTGGAGCGGCAAGCGATGTCATGCATCGCGACAATGACGCACGTCGACCAGGTGTGACCGTGCTACAAGCAGCAACAGCAGCACTAGCTTGCAACAGCAGCGAGCAGTACCAGCAGTAGCCAGCAACAACTGTGCTTCACAGTAGCAGCCAACAACAACAACAACTTGTGGCAGCTTGCAGCAGCAGCAGCCTGTAGCAACTTGCAACGGCAGTAGTAGTAGTGCGCAGCAGTAGCAAGCAGTAGCAGCAGGTGGCTGTAGTAGCAGCAAGATTAGTGCGTAGTAGCCACCGTTAGCAGTCGCCGATACACCAGCAACAGATGTCACCGCCGTAGCAGCCGCACCACCGTCAGCCATCACCGTTTGTTCCACTCGGATACCGGAACCGTGCGATCTCCGATGCCACGTTGTACTTGGTGTAGCAACACACCCAGCGCCAATAAGAGACGGTGACATCAGTCCTAGGCCCCACACAAGGTGTCGGCCACAGGCCAAAGGATTTCGAAACCCCCCCCGTCGCCACTTTAGGCTGGCAAAAAGTTCCGGAGCTGGGAACTCAGCTTCCGGATCCGGCACATGGCAAGAGCCTTCGGCCTTACTATGTCCTGCCCTTCGACTCCACCCAAGCAGACCAGGTCTATGACGCCGGTCGCGTTGTCCCTGTGGCCCCTCCAGCCGCACGCCTCGCCCTTAAGCCCTTCCTTGGCAACCTCAACACTAGCACCCCCCCTAACCCGGCAGCAGCCTGGCACGTGCTCACGTGCCCTCATCGCCTGTCCAGTGACATTGAGACCAGCCGCCTGCTCCGGGAGTTCAACTCCCTCCGCATGGGGGAGACCGAGACGGTTACCTCCTTTGGCAGCGCACAGAGGACCTTCTACGCCGCCTCAGAGACGCCGCGCCACCTCCTCTCTCCGCGCTCCTCACCATCAAGCGTGGCGCCAATGGCCCCTTCTCCGACGTCTTTGCTCACTACTCCCAGGTTGTTCTCGCCACGATGGCTACCTAGGACACTCTCATGCCCTCGGCGT
This sequence comes from Penium margaritaceum, assembly GCA_023375785.1. NCBI lineage: Eukaryota > Viridiplantae > Streptophyta > Zygnematophyceae > Desmidiales > Peniaceae > Penium > Penium margaritaceum. The sequence goes on along the minus strand of SZWC01017451.1, from coordinate 13,757 downwards.
ACGAGCTCTTCCTCTGCATCAAGGAAGCTCCTCTGGAGTTACACATCCATTGCACTGAGTCCCTCGCCTCTCCTGCCGTCGCCTCTCCTACCGTTGCCTTAATGGCTGTCGACGCCCCAACAGCAACAGCATCTTCCAGCGCCCCCTCGCCTGGCAAGAAGAAGAAGGACAAGAGGGGCAAAGGGCATCAGCAATAGACTAGCGGATCAGGCAGCACCAGCCTCGTCTGCCACAACTGTGGCCAGTTAGGATGCGGGTGGTACACGTGTCCACTCCCGACTAACGAGGCTTGCATCATCGCCACCATGCGTCGCAAGCGCGAACGCTTCCTTGCCACCAGTGTCGTGACCGTCGCTGCTCCTGCCGCATCTGCGATACTCGTGATGGCCCAGTCGTAGCCTCCTCCGCAACCGTCCACGCCCGGTCCTCCCTCCCGAGCGCCTTCATTTCCCTTCATGGACTCCGACACCGTTACACCGCAGTCGGTCTACTCAAGTGGACCCTCCACCCGCGAGCACCAGCTGGAGCAGTTAATCGCCTTCCAGCTCAGCCTTCCTCGCTATCCTCCCCAGGGAAGTGTGATTTACATCGTCGCTTGTTCCTCTCCACCCTGCATGACAGAGTTGGTGCTACAATCATGCCATGTATCTTCGTCTATCTCGTCCTCTGCCGTGCCTTGTCCTCCTGCTCCTCTTCGTGACGATGCCGCCTGGTTCGACGACTGGCACTCCCAGTTCACACCTCTTTCCTCGTCATCAACGTCACTCACCCATTGCCATGTGACTGTCAACGACCTGGCCACACCGGTCCAGGATTCGTCAGCGACCTGAATCATCGACTCCAAGGTCACGCATCACATAACGGCCTCGCGTGAGGCCTTTAGTGTTCTTGGTCCAGTCACCGATGTCACCGAGGCTCGGACGGGCTCCAGTCAGGAGTTACCCGTTCGTGGTGTCGGCATCGTTTGTTTCCATGGTCCAACTGGTGATGTCTTCTTGACTGATGCTCTCTTCGTCCCTGGCCTTGAGCTCAGCCTCTTGTTCGTCACCGCCCTTGATCGCATGAGCATGGAAGTTCTGCATTCACAGGTTGTAGGCACTATGTCATTGCGCCTGTCCAGTTGTCATTTTGCATTCCACCGCCCGTGGCAACTTGTGGCACGTACGGCACCTATCTGCTTCTACCCCTGTCTCTTCCTTGTCAGAAGATACTGGCCACGTTTTTGTTGCTAGCACCCTGTCTCCACAGCACACGCGTCTCCTCCATCATCGCCTCTGTCACATCCACTCTACCGCTATTGACAGCATGCTTTCCACACAGCCAGCCACGAGCCTTGACTCAGCCTCCTTTCCTCTACTGTGCCCCACCGAGTACATTGATTGTGCTCAGGGGCAAGATGCACCGCTCAAAATACCCCCTCTCTGCCTCTCGAGCGTCCTCCTCGCTCGACCTGGTTAACTATGATGTTATGGGTCCCCTCCCGACAGAGCTAGTTGGCGAGCACGGTCGTTACGTTCTGACCCTTGTGGACGACTATTCTCGTTATCGCTAGGTCTTCTGCCTTCAACAGAAGAGCGACGTCGCTCCCACCATTTGTGACTAGATTGTTCGCGCTGAACGCGAGTATGGTTGCCCTCTCCGCCCCTTCCATTCTGATCACGAGGGTGAGTTCCTGGGGGAGACTACACTCTTCCTCGTCTCCCGTGGTGTCCATCTTGAGACGTCGACGCCGTACAGGCCAACCCAAAACGGCTTCCTTGAGCGTTGGAACCACACCACAACACCATAGCCGACGTTGTTTGCACCATACATGTCAAATCTGGCATCTCTGACGGCTTCTACTTTGAGGCCATGACCTACATGACATGGGTCTGGAACCGGATTTCCCACAGACCCATTCCTCGTCAGACCACCCCATACCAGCACTAGAGTGGGGAACGTGCCGAGTCCGGCCCGGGTCCGGCCCGGGTCCGGCCCGGGTCTAGGGCTGCGTAACCATCGTGTGGTTGCCTGCCCCGCACCAGGGTGGCAAGCTCGAGCCTGGCGGTCGTCCATGTACCTTCCTGGGCGTCTCGCGTCACTTGAAGGCATGGCGCTTTTGGGATTGCACCCGACACTACATGGTCGAGTCCCGCGATGCCCTCTTCTTTGAGGACCTGCTTCCTCGCGACCTCGTTCGCTCCGGCGGGTGGGTGTTCCTCCCGTCACATGGTGGAGTGGTGGGTCCGTCCTCCATCCAACCGCGCCCGGGCGTTCCATCGTCCGCGCCCCCGAGTCCGTCTTCGCCGGTTGCCCCGTCCGTGTCCGCCAGCCCCTGAGGGTCGGCTGCCTCATCAATGCCCGCCAGCCCCTCGGGGCCGGATGCCCCGTCTGTGTTTGCCTGCCCCTTGGGGCGGCCTGCCCCATCTGAGTTTGACAGCCCCTCAGGGCCGGCTGCCTCGTCCGCGTCCGCTAGGCCCCCAAGGTCGGCTACCCTATTCGTGTCTGCAACCCTCTCAGGGCCGGCCGCCTCATCCATGCCCGCCAGCCCCCCAGAGTTTGCTGGCCCGTCCGTGTCTACCAGCTCCTCAGAGCCGGCCGCCTCATCCATGCCCGCTAGCCCCTCGAGGCTGGCTGCCCCGTCCGTGTCCGCCAGCCCATTGAGGCCAGCTGCCCCGTCGGTGTCCGCCAGCCCCTCCGGGCTAGCTGTCCCATCTGCATGTGATGACCCCTCAAGGCCAGTTGCCCCATATGTGTATGATAGTCCCTTAGGGCCAGCTGCCCAGTCCGCGTCCGACAGCCCCTCAGGGCCGGCCGCCCCGTCTATGTCTGCCAGCCCCTCAGGGCCGGTTGACCCATCCGTATCGGCGCACGACACACATGGTCCGGGTGGGCGCCTCAGACCTAGGCCGACAATGAGCACTCAGGCCGCCTCCTCACGTCCTCTCACTCCACGACCCCCTGTCATCCCACGAGGCTCCTCACCTCATGTCAGATCCACTCCCATGGTCGTGAGTGCCGACCCCGGCACCAAGGCACTCGCCTTGGCCACACTGTCAGTCATCGTTGATCTACATCAAGGGTCAACTCTAGGCTATGCCTTGCTCCATCATGAGCACCGGTATGCCATTGCAGCCACACTCACACGGATGCCACCAGGAGCGCGGGATGTACACGCCCCCACTTTCCGCCCCACGGAGCGACCAGAGGACCCAGCCACCTTGCGTTAGGCTTGGGCGTCTCCCTATGTCACTCACTGGGAGGCTACATGCGCCCAAGAGCTTGCCGCCATTCGATAGCATCACTTCTATGAGCTCGTCGACCTCCCCTTGGGCCGTAAGGCTATTGGCGCCAAGTGGGTTCTCCGGCGAAAATGGAAGCCAGATGGGTCCATGCATGAGTACAAGGCCCGTCTCACAGTCAAGGGGTTTGCTCAGGTCCCTAGGATCGACAATGACCAGATGTTTACCCCGATCAGTTGGTTCTCCACCAGCCGAGCATTGTTCAGCCTGGTTGTCCAGGACAGGTGGGAACAACACCAGATGGATGTGAGCAATGCCTTCCTCCATGGCTCACTGGAGGGCAAGGAGCTCTACATAGTGCAGCCTCCAGGCTTCGACGACGGCTCCGGTAAGGTCTGGAAGTTACGGAAGGCCCTCTATGTCTTGAACCACTCACCGCGCTGCTGGAACCAGGAGATCAGTCATACGCTTCTTAGTGGCGGCCTCCTTCGTAGCTCTGCCGACCACGCGCTATTCATCCGTCTCTGAGGTCAGACTCTCATCGTTGTCCTGGTCTATGGCGTTGACCAGCTCATCGCATCACCGGATGCTGCTGCCATCCGGCGGGTCAAGGACCTACTGCACGCTGCCTACAATATGAAGAACCTCGGGCCAGCACGATTCTTCCTGGGCATGGAGCTTGAGCATGATCGCTCCGTGGGCATCCTGCATGTCCATCAGGCCGCCTACGTCCATACCCTGTCCGGGCGCTTCGGTGAGGACCTGCCCCTCGTGCCGAGAGCATCCTTACCCATATTGCCCGATAGTCAAGCGATGCTCAAGAGTTCTGATCCAGCCATGGTGAGGGAGCCAGTAGATGTGACCACGTACCTGTGCGTCATCGGGTCATTGATGTTCCTGGGGACGACGACGCGTCCAGACATTGTGTTCGCCGTCAACCTCCTCGCACAGTTCTCTCAAGAGCCGCGTCACCTCCACTTTGAGACGGCGATCCAAGTGTTGCGCTACGTTGTGTCTACCTCACGGCAAGGCCTCATGTTCCGTCGACAGCCGTTCGTTGTGGTAACGGGATACACCGACAATGACTAGATCAATAGTCCTGACGGCTAGAGTCGTACTGGCTGGATCTTCCTTGTTGGCTGAACAGCTATATCTTGGCGTAGCAGAAAACAAGGCTGCATTACGCGCAGCACTGCTTAGGATGAGTATGTGGCCCTTGGTTCTGGTGCGTGTGAGAGCATGTGGTTCCGCTGCCTGCTGTCCGAATTGCGTTAGTCAGTCTCGTCCATCATGTTACACTGTGACAATGAGAGTGTTATGGCCATTGCTGACAATGACGAGAATCACACTCGCACAAAGTACATCAATGTCGAGTATCACTATGTGCGTCCATCGTTGCATGACGGCAGCATCAGCATTGTGTGTGTTGAGACAGCATGGCAGTTGGTTGATTCCTTGACCAAGGCACTGAAGCGTGACTCGTGCAAGAAGGCTGTGAGTGCAGTTGGTGTTTGTCCGTGAGATCGTCTCTCTTCCTGTCCTTTTTATCTCTGTGCTCTCTGCCCGTACATGAACACATCGCTTGTGAGTTATGGGGGAGTGTTGGTTTTTGTCTCACATCTTTCACTTGTACTCTATTGTGTGCTCCCGGCTTGTCTATATGGATGTGAAAATGACTGACGGTGAGACGCGACGCTCATGGAGTGTCATCCAGTGGAGCCGACGCACACCTAGGCCTACACGCATTTTGCTTCAGCCTCCCCCCTCCTTTGCGCTCAGCTCCATGGGCAGACCTCCTCGGCGGTCGTGCCGCAGGCAGGCACTGTCGCTGCATGTGCTGCCTGCACACGTCTAGCGTTGTGTTTGACTGCATTGCTGCGTTCCCAGCGCCATGTCATGCGCAATGGGTCCAAATTTCATGATTTTCTGGCATTGTTGCTACTGGGGGTTAGCGTAAACGCTTCGTGGGCTTAGGCGGCCATAACTCCTCAGTGCTATTGTTCTAGCTAATTCTGACCGCACGACTATGTTTGCAGCGTGCGTATTATGGTATGGTCTGATTTTCAGGCAAAACAAGCGACGCCCGGGTTTGTGCTGCCGGTCGTCTGGTAGGGCTCACCGAGAAAATCTGCCAGACTGAAAATAGAGCTATTTTCTGATTGGCTGGTTAGATGAGTAACAAGTTCTACAGAGCTTGGGGGGATCTAGAACTTGGACGGGTCTCGCATTGTTGTTTATTCTTCACTCCTAATCAGTTACTTCCAGTTTTTAGTTTGTTTCTGGCGCTAACACTAGCGCGCGCGTTTCTGAGTAACAAACCCGGAGCACCCAGACTTGGACTCTAGAGCAACAGGCTAAGGGGACAACAGACTAAGCAATGAGCGTGGAAGCTCGCACGCTGCATGAATAACATTGCTGCCCCAACCTGCTGCATAGTATTTCGAGCTTTACTGTCGTCACCGAGCCACGTCCGTATGCGCGCCAAGACGTCGCGGGTAAAAGGGGGTTAAGTGTCACGTACCCGACGTGCACGAGTCCCTAATCTTTCCGAGTGGGCATTTCTGTTACTACACAAACAACCCATCGTGTCGCCAAACCGCGATGGGGTTTAGGGTTGAGGGCAAACCGGCCAACTGCCCCCGCCTCCAATGAATCTTCCCGAACCTTCCGACAACTTCGACCACTCTCGCGAAACTTCGACAAAAGGTATCACGACATTTCGGTTGACGTCTCGACGCAACATGACGAATGTGGATTCACAAACTTGCATCTCGCATCTTCACCGTCGATTCTCGAAGTCCCCCGATGACTTGGCGGACCTTCTTAAATCCAACCACTCACGACGCGATACCGCACGTGGCGCACGACAATCGATCCAGCGACCCTGACTATGTGTAGCGTACGGGCCATTTTTACGGTTAAAAATGGTCGTTAAATAATTATCGGGTACTTCGGGTACTCGAGGCTCAGGTTTCAAGGAGCCAAAACCCGGAAAATTATATGTGTTAGAGTCAAGTTCGACTGTAGCCCGGAAAATAGCCCGTGGCCGGATTTGAGGAGAAAGGAGTGTCGCGATGGAAAATCCATCGCGTCACTCCTCCTCCACTCCAGTTGGTCTCTAGGGTCCTGTTCCACGTGGCCGTGCCACGTGGAACGATAGGGTTTTTAGGTTGCATGTTGCAAAGATGCCCTATGACGACCGTGTCCGTTTCGCCGTGACGCGTCTCAGCCAAAATGGCTGAGGCGACCAGTCACTCGGCCTTCTTGGACTGACTAATCTGAGGGCTTACATTTTGGTTCCACAGTTAGTCGCAAAACAACCCACGGCTGTTACACTATGCCTCATTCGTAACTCGACACTCGTATGTGTATGTTCGATTTTTTCGACAGTTCTCATCAAAGTACACTTACCACTAATTACAAAGTGCTGTATTTTCCCAAATCATAAATCATGTTCTTCCTCGCAACTTCTACCTGTTCACCATGTACGCTCCGTCTGGCATAACAATGGATGGGCCACAAATGTTAAGGACAGAAATGCTCATGAGCGGAGTTTAGTGACTGGTGTACGTCAGTGCCGTAATATGGGCCCCGCGAGTCCACTGCTGCTGCGCTGCCCGTCCAGATTCTGGGCAGACGCATCCGCAGGAACTGCCGCGAGCTGGCAGCACGCACTAGAGTCGGTCGCCATCCTAGACGGTGTCATCCCGACATGGACTTGTCTTCCATGGTGTGTGTGGGTCTGAACACGGCTGGACACAACGCATGGCCGAATCGTGACATACTCCCCTTGTGTGGCTTCTGACATGGGCTCACCAACCCATCCATCACTTACCTCCCCTTGCGACCATTCGTGTTCTCTGATTTCGAGGTCGGCGGTAAATCTGGCCGTGTGCTATGGCGGGTGCGCGGTGGGAATGGGGACGAGCGTTGAATGACGTGCACGTGGGGATGATTCGCTCCACTGGTGTGCAACCCGACCCTGCGCTGCCATTGCTTTGAACCAGCCTGCCACTGCGCAAGCCCACTACGTCGTGGCCCGTCGACCGACCAGCGCAGATCGTGGATTTTTGCGGATGGGACTGTGCACGCCCCTCGTCTGAGAGGTGGGTGGTGGGTGCCGCCTTGGCTCGTGGACCATCGCATTCCAGCTCTGGTGTGTGCTTGGCGCGCGGTTCGCCAGTGAAGGCCCGTCCGTATGTCAAGCCCTCTCTGGGTCTGAGCGGACGTGCTGCTAAGGATTGGGTTGAGCTGAGAATTTTGCGGAGAGTGGACCGCGGAGGGGCGGGGGNNTTAGTTACCCTGTGCCCTTCTTCCCCTTTCCTCGTTTTTCCTCCCCGCCCAACTGACCCTTGCTGTCCCATGTGCTGCTCTGAACATGCGGTGCGCAGGCCATCATCACGTCAAGTGAAGTGCGCTAGTGACGGTTGACTATTGAGGATGAGGGTGCTACTGCCGCAGGCGCTGTGGGCCGACAGCCCCATCGAGCACAGCGCGAACTGCGTGGCATCGCTGCCACCAGCACCACGCCATTCGCATGGCACCCTGCCCACCTGCGCTCGCAGCGGCAGCAGCCAGAGCGCAAGTCGTGCCTGCGGCAGGGCAAGTGCGGAGCAAGCTGCTGGTGCGGAGGACGGGCGGGGCAGCGGCGAGGGAGGTGGCAGAGGTGTCTGCTCTGGGCTGTGTGGCGCAAGCGTGTGGACGGGCGCGGAAGATGGCGGCATCGTCCTGTGGCGCTTGATGGGGAGAGTTGATGAGGATGAGGGTAGTCGGCCTATTGCAGGCGAGGGCGGCAGTGGGGAAGGTGGTGCTGGTGATGGTGGAGGAGGAGGAGGAGGAAGAGGAGGAGGAG
>SZWC01017450.1:32137-43361 GCA_023375785.1 Penium margaritaceum | reverse complement strand
TTCTGGCGCTAACACTGGCGCACGTGTTTCTGAGTAACAAACCCAGAGCTTCTAGACTTAGACTCTACAGCAGCAGAGTGAGGGGGCAGCAGACTTAAGCAACGAGCATGGAAGCCCGCACGGTGCATCAACAACGCTGCTCTCCCAACCTGCTGCCTATCTTTTCCATAGAATTATTGTGAACCATACTAATGTTTTCATACTGTTCGATCGACTTCTCAAAGGCGCTAGTTTTCTATAAAGTTGTACCTTGACTCCCCCTGATTTCCCGGTAAAGCTTCTCAAAACAGCCATTCACTACGCAACCTTGCACGCGTCGCTTGGCTCGAGCGTTGAGGATCCAACATATGCCTCATTGTGGTTTTTGTCATTGCACATTTTTCCTTCACTCACTCGACAATTGTCATCAAGTTACACTTACTTCTTCGTAAAAACTAAACAGTTTCCCTCAATTATTGACTTCTACTCTCTTGCACCTCGTCTCTATGAAGTACCTATGTTTAGAAAGGCATAACACTTGGTATCAGAGCGCGACAATGATAAAGGGGCAGCAGACGTATTTCCTTGGGATCACCTTGTACAAGTATTTAGCTGATCTCCACCACACATAAGATCACAGACCTCGTGACGACAACAATGAACAAAGCGAGTGCACCTGGCAATGAGCACTAGTCACTGAAACATTCCGGTGATGGAGGATTAGCAATACAAAAACAATTGTCTGTAGACCAACCAGGCAGCAGCGGCAACTTTCATAGTGAATGGCACAACACCGATAAACGGACGGCCAACCCGATGATGGACTTGTCGAGTTTGACGAATTGTGCGCCTCCGCCGCTGCCCACCGAGAAGACGTCTGGCGCAATGGGAGGCATCGGGCGACGAGTCCACAGTAATGAAGACATGTACCAGAATAGTGGGGAATCAAGATCATGAACACCACTATGCCAAAGAAACTCAATGCGACAATGGAGGAGCTTCGGATGCCCAGTGCCCACCTAGCAATGCCCGATGAGAAAGATATCTAACTCTCAAGTGAATCCTATGTTTGATCGGCACTTCACGAGCCCTTTCATTCAACATCTTTGAAGAGGCCCATGGTCAGGATGTCATTGACGAGTTTGGAGGTGTACATTACCGATGCTAGGGTCAACAGTGACAGATAAGGTTGACCTCGCGACCTCTCTTTTGCGTAACACGGCTTTAAGTTGGTCCAATATATAGACCATCCAACGTCAACAGAAGACCGACAAAGACCAATCTGTTAGAAAACCATCCTTGTGTGTCGCAGTTCCAAGGTACCCCAACGGCTCTTCACCGTGTTTACGCCATTGTTTTGTGGGAGTTTTGAGACTAAGCGTGAGCTGTGTGGTTGTCTCATGCTATGTTTCTAGGAGTTGGACAGAATTTTGAGATAACTGCTTTTGCGAAAAGAAAAACGGTGTTTTGTGTAAGTTTAAAGGACATGGAAATGAACTTATAGTTGTAGGGCTAGTCACAAGCTTCCCAACGCACCAAATTGTGTGCAATTTGGTTGACTTTAGCTCCCGCTATGGCGGCCAAAGCGCGACACCCCAATCCAACCGCTTAATTGGCGGCACGCACGATGTCCGTCTGTTGAGGCACCCTCACACATCGAGGAGCAATCAAAACACCTGTCCTTATACATAGTGGAGGCACCCCTCGTGCCTTTGGGATGCGTTTTGATAAGCTAGACATCAAGTTTGGTCAAGGGGACTAATGTGGTTCGAAACTTGTCCGCGGACCTGCAGCCGAAATTTTGATCAAGTCCTCGAGTAATGGACTATGGTATTTAGTTTTGGACACCGAGCCAGGATTTTGGCTAAGTCCCCTAGAAACAAACTCCACTATTGGTTCTGGCGGATCTTATCCACCAATCGCCTCAGCAGTCTTCCGGGGCTAAATCATCATATGCACATTTGTTACTCGTTCATATGGATTTTTAAGTAGCATTCTAATCGCGGCGGACTCCACAAGCTGTCGTGCACACCCAAACTTTGGAATCCCACCTCCCTCGTTACTTGTCCAATTCTGGTGGTTCAATTTCCAATGGATTTAATGACTTGTCAACGTTTAGAAAATTCAATCCAATCTGGATTTTGAGCACTCTGTAGTTAGCTAATGTGAAATGCAATGATTTCCCCCCTTCCAATAGCTTGTCGACGCCTCCGGCACCGCACCCAGGCATACAAAGGGGAAAAATACAACATTCTATCCCTTGCACCTTCCATGCTCGCTGCTCATGCTTGCTCTTACTCATCTTCCATTGCGTCCTCTAGTGTGAATTGGGCGCAGTGTGCTAGCCTCAACCGGATGGTGTAGGCACCAACCGGCGGCAATGGGGACCAAGGGGAAGCCGGTGGACACCTTTCTGGGTTTGCAAAAGCATAGGGTTGTCATGGGGGAGCACAAGAATACGTGCAGAAAAGTGTGAGTAAAGTGTACTTGTCATTCAAGTGTCAAGACTATACAAGACTATATGTACATGATGACACATCCTAGGTAACCCGAGATCACCGAGCCGTATGCAGCTCCGTACAGGCCTGGGATGAGCGTTATAACCTCAGATTCATGTAGCTCATCTTCTAGCTCTCCAATGCACAAAGAATCGTATCATTCTGTGGAGGAACGGCCAAGATATGGCTGTTTCCGTGAAGCACGGTAATTTGCCGCTGGTAGTACCAGCGGCAAATTACCGCTTCACGGAAAAGTGACCGCTTGGGCCACTGTCATGGCACTCCTCCAAAATCAGCTACCAAAGCGCGGGCACCGCAGGAACCACCACCTGCTGCGTGATGCACCGTCGCCAATGCGGCACCTCAAAGAAAGATCTCCAAGCGTCATATTCCCCCAATGCACCTCGTACCTCTCCATGAAGAGCTTCACAAGGAAGGCATCCTCATGGATCGTGAGAGATGCAACCCGCATCATCAAGTCCGGTTGTAGTGAGAGTGTGCCTGCTAGGTTGATGCGACCCGGCCGGTACACAATCTCGTAGTCAAAGTGCGACTCAAGGTACTCCACCCAACGCGCTTGCCACCGGCTTAGGTTTGGCTGCATCTTGACGTACTTCAACGCATGGTGGTTAGTGTAGACCGTGCATTTCCGTGCCTCAAGGTAGCACTGCGAGTTCTTGACGACTGCAACCATGGCGAGTATCTCCTTTGTGGGTGGCGTATTTCCGCTCTGCTCCGTGCAACTTGAACGAGTAGTAGGCAACCGGCTACGACCCGTTGCCAAAGTCCTACAAAAGGATACCACCAATGGCCAAGTCCAATGCATTATTCGCCATTTCAAACTCACGGCCCCTATCGACCGAGTGCAAGGCCGGTGCGGAGGTCAGAGCTCTTTTGAGATTCTCAAAGGCTTGTTGTCCGCTAAGTCCCCAACTCAGCTCACGATTTTTACGAGTGAGATTGGAGAGTGGCGATGACACTCCCGCGTAGCAAAGGATAAACCTNAACCATGAAATCATCCAATTATGGCCTGAAGATGTTGTTCATCGCCACTTGAAGGTGGCCGGCGCATTGGTCAACCCGAAAGGCATAACGAGAGATTTGTAGTGACGGTAGCGGGTGTGGAAGACGATCTTTTCCACATCATCTGCTACGATGCGAATCTGGTGGTAGCCAGAACGGAGGTCAATCTTGGTGATGAATCAAGCCGCACAGAGCTGATCAAAGGGCTCCTTGGTTCGTGGAAGTGGGTATCGGTTCTTGATGGTCAGCTCATTCAGCGCCCGGTAGTCCACGCACATGTACATCTTCCCCGTCTTTTCTTGCACAAACAAGACAGGTGCAACGTAACAAGACGAGGATGGACGGATGAAGCCGTGCTCCATCATCTCGGTCAGCTGCTTCTTGAGCTCCTACAGCTGCGCGTTCATGCGGTACGTTGCACAAACGGGCGGGCATGCTCTAGGTTTGAGGTCGATGCGATGGTCCACGTCTCGCTTCAGTGGCAGACCCACCAGGAGGGTGTCAGGAAACACGTCCTCAAACTTTGTACACACCTTCCAAAGCCCCTTGGGCACCGCAGCAAACTTGCCTTGGGCCCCCAGCTGCTCACGCGTTGCCCCTTGCGCCATAGCAGGCGCCACATCCTCTAGTTTGCCAAAATTCTCCTCCACGTCTTGCACAAACGCTAGAAAAATCAGCTCCCTTTTCGGAATCGCGCACTTAAGCTACACCAAGTTCAACACCATCGGCACCGATTACTCCTTGCGAGGCACCAACTACTGTGTCGCTTCCTCCCTGAAAGTCTCCTCCTCCGCAGCCTCTTCCTTGGACCACGTAAGCAGGGGATACTCCTTGTCTCCGAGCTTGACTGAGCCGGTGCGCTCCTCTTAATTGACGGCTGGGTTGTACTTGTGGAGGAAGTCACAATCGAGGATCACATCGTAATCCTTCACTGGGCACACCCGGTATACAGTCGTTATGCGAAGCTTCCCCACATGAATGGAGAGGGGACGAGCCACGTACCCCACTTCAATCGTTCCATCCACTTGATCAGCGATCCGCTTCTTGCTCGTGAGCGCAAGGCCCCACTTCCGAGCACATTCCATGCTAAGAAAACTGTGGCTTGTGCTACAATCCAGCAGGCTCCCCATCTTCCCCTTGGCGCCTTTCACTCGTGCCTCCAAGAGAAGTGCGGGCTGCTCATCCTCATAGCCCGAATCCCATGCCTTGGCCTCATAAACCCCCTTAATTGCCTCAAAACATTTGAATGGGCGGTCAACTGGCGGTTTGGGCTGAGAGGAGCCAGGAGTAACGCCATCTACTCTCGGCTCTCCTCGTTTCCCGACTCCTTGTTGCTTTCTATGCTTCCTTTGTGGCTTGCTTCCCCTTCCCTTACCGCTTATCCTTGTCATTGCCCTTCTTTGGACTCCGACAATCACACGCAATGTGGCCAGGCTTGCCGCCATTGTCGCACTTGCTCTGTTGCAATGCTCCAATCTCCATAGGCATGTCGTTGCTCTCGGCTCGCTTGCTGTAACTACCTCCAAAAGATTTGTGGCTGTGGGCATGAACCTGTTGCACACGTCATTTGTACTTTTCTGCTCCTGCAATCATCCTGGGCAGGGCTTCATTGAGGTCTTGCATCACCATCATAGCTCGTGCGTCGTTCTTGAGGCCATTATTGTAGTGAAAGCATGATTCGTGGAAGTCAAAGCCACAATTGGCGACAATCTCACAAAACATGCGGGTGTAGTTGGAGACGCCGCCAGTTTGGCGAAGCCGACGCAGCTTGGCATGCGCGTTGTTCCTCACTATACCCACGGTGAAGCGCTTAATGAATGACTTTGTGAACTCCTTCCACGAGATTGGCCATTTCAGAGTAGGGTCGCCACTATTGCAGGTTGGAGCCAATGGGTTTGAGATTCCGGTCGTGGCTGGAATGCCGGCGACCACTACTGCTCCACTGCTATGTGGATTCGACCGCATCACATCGGCCCTCCAATCCAACAATGCCCCTCTCAACAGGGTGACGGCATAGTCGCGACACGCCTCGTACCTTGAGGCATCCACGCCGATGGTGGTGAAGTACAATTCTAGTCTGAGTATCCAAGCGTGTGGTGCTGGCCCATCCTTCCTCGATGGGTCAAACAGCTTCGGCTTGGACGCGCTTGGGACACCCACCGCAGGTCTGGTAGCGGTGGCAACTGCCACTGGTGTTTTCATGGAACATTTTGCAAGCTCTTGATTGAGGTATGTGTTCTGCTTCTTTGCATGTCGGCACACAAATTCTTCAATGTTGCGGCTGCTGTTACTTCGCCTTGTGCGTAAAATAGCGCGGCCATGGGGAACGTGCCGAAAGAAGTCATTTGTGTATCTGGTATAACTTCTTCCTCAACATTCCTCCGGCTACTGCCTTGTCACCGAAGTGCGTGGTTGGCCTTGCGCACGGATCCACCAAAGAGACAAGATGCGTGCTGATCTACGCTGACCAGGAGAGGTTGCCACCTAGAAGATTGTGCCCCTAAGCCAAGGGTGGCTTTGATACCAAGTGTGAACCGGGTGCGGTGTGCTAGCCTCAACCGGAAGGTGTAGGCACCAACCGGTGGCAACGGCGACCAAGGGGAGGCCAGTGCACACCTTCCCGGGTTTGGAAAAGTGTAGGGTCATCTTGGGAAATACAGGAACACGTGTGGCATAGTGGGAGTAAACTATCCTTGTTATTCAAGTGTCAACATACAAGACTATATGTAAATGATGACACATCCTAGGCGACCCGAGGTCGCCGAGTCGTGCACGGTTGTGTAACGGCCTAGGATGAACGTTATTGACTCAGTTTCACGTACCTCATCTTTCCAGCTTTCCAACGCACCAAGAATCGTATCATTCCGTGGAGGAATGACCGAGATATGGTCGTTTCCTTGAACCACGGCAATATGCCGCTGGCAAAACCACTAGCAGCGGTGAAGGCCGCCCAAAGTGTCCTTTCTAGTAATAACACATTGGGGTACCATTTCAAAGCAGCCTTGGCCCTCAATGGTCCTTGATTCATTGACTGACCGGGCCCCAAGGCACGCTTCGGCCTTGTTGGGAATTTCCGAGGGTCGAGCCTTGGTCCTTCGAGATGAATTCCCGTCACCTGTTTTTCCCTCGGCCAGTCCAACCTTTGGTTGGGCGTAACTTGCATGGATTGACCCCGTTCTTGGGCCAATCTCGTACAATTTTTCCTATAGACTTCATATCCATAGGCTTATTACACATTGGAGGAAGTCTCAAGCTGGACAGTACCATTGGCACTGTCCGGCTTACATCTAGCTCTTCATAGTTGGTGATCCCAAGTTTCAGGGATGCGGTGATTGGTCACATATGGTCTTGCTTTTTGCGGTACCAACGAGGAAGAACACATAGGTGGATGTAGACATTCGCTTGTCCACATAGCCAGTGTAGTCTGCATCCGTGTAGCAGACAAGACACAAATGGTCAGACCGCCATTTGCCGTCAAACCTCAAGCACTCGTGCTATGTCGTCTGTAGATAGCAGAGGATGTGCTTGACCCCCTTCCAGTGTAGTGGCCTTAGACTGGCTACATACCTGCTCACTTGGCCCACCGTATAGGCCAAGTTTGGTCGAGTCGCCACCATGGCGTACATGAGGCTGCTAACCGCTGTTTGGTAGGACATCCCTGTCATATCCTCTCGCTCTTCTTTTGCTTGCGGTGCCATAACCGGACTCAGTTCACAGGTCGTAGAGACCGGACTGCCTATTGGCCTACATTCCTCCATGTCGTATAGCTTCAACACCTCGGCCATATTTCAAGCATGTCCCAGCTCAAGCGTGCATGCCCTCCAGTTCTACGTGATGCTCACCCCGATATAGTACTCCAGCTCCCCCATGTCCGACATCTGAAATCTGTTGCTCACCTCCTCTTTCAGCTACTGTAGGTTTGGCAGGTTCGTCGAGCACAAAATGAAGTTGTTTACGTAGAGTGTGACAGTCTGATGGGGCTACTTGTTGTGTCACACATACACACTGTGATCCGACTCACAGCGCTCGAAGCCAAGTTGTACCATAAAGTTGTTCATCTATTGTACCAGCATCTGAGTGATTGTTTTAGCCCGTAGAAGGACTTTCGTAGCTTGCATACCTTGCCCTCCAATGCCTCCACCCCCTCCACTACCTCCATGTAGATCTCTTTGTCTACAATGCCATGAAGGAA
The DNA here is from genome assembly GCA_023375785.1 of Penium margaritaceum. Lineage (NCBI taxonomy): Eukaryota > Viridiplantae > Streptophyta > Zygnematophyceae > Desmidiales > Peniaceae > Penium > Penium margaritaceum. The sequence continues at coordinate 35,669 of SZWC01017450.1, read as the reverse complement.
GGTCATCTTTACGTCCATTTGGTGGAGCTCCATGTCCTTCATGGCTACCATTACAAGGATCCCCTGGATACTTGTGAACTTGGCAATGGGAGCGAACGTTTCATTGTAGTGCTCGCCCTTACGCTGTACTAGTCACACTTTGAGTTTTTCAACTACACCTTTCTTTGTGAACTTGGTCTTCAAGACCCAGTTTGAGCTGATGACCTTGGCATCTTTCGGCCTATCTCGTAGCTCCCATGTGTCATTTTCTATGATGGACTCCACCTCCGATTTGATGAATGAATTCCATTAATCCCCTTTTGGTTGCACAAGCACCTCTTCTATGGCTGTTGGCTCCATTTATGCAGTTAGCATGCTCCACGTCATACCAATCCCTTCATCGATGCTTGCATCAAAGATCTTCCCCACTTTCTACTACCTCCCGCTACGGCAAGGCCGTTTTGGAGGTACATCGTTGCTCTACTGCAATCCCTCCAACTCTGCACAATCTGGTGAATCATTGACCTAACAGATCTCTGAGGAACTTACCCACTCCAATGAACCATCCCCCGGACGGGCGGAACATCCAATGGTTTCTCCACCGACGCTCGATGCGTAATCCATGTGGAATACGCCCCTTGGCACCCTTGGTGCCTCATCCGTCAAATCTTTCCAATGGATCTCCTCATCGGCTTGATCTTCATCGGAGTCCTCCGCATCGGCTGCCACCGATGGTGCGCCGCTGCGCTCCGATGCTGCATCCTCAACTTAATCATCCGCCGACTCCTTTTCGTAGTCAAGGAGCTGCAACCACTCCCCCCTCTTTGGAAAGTCCACCACGCCCACATTGTTGTTGTTGATTTAACTCTACTGCTCGAGAAACTCGACATCTTGGCTCTGGATCACCTCCTCCTTACACATGTCGTAGAGCCGGTATGCCTTATGCACGCTCTCATAGCCAAGGAAAATGTACTACTTTGCCTACGGCTCTAGCTTGCTGTCACGATACAACGCAGCTTGCACCATCGCATGCGCCTTGCACCCAAACATTTTCAGGTATGCTACACTTGGCTTGCACCCACTTCCAACCTCCTATGATGTCTGCTAGCTACTCTTCACCTTCATCACTGTTGGAAGGGTTAGGTTGATCGTGTATCTTACTGTACGCAGAGCTTCCGCCCAGAAGCTTCACGGCAATTCTACATCTACCAACATGGTCCGTACCATGTTCAGCAACATTTGGTCTGCCTGCTCCACCACGCCATTGGAATGGGGTGAATATGGTGTAGTGTTTTCCCATTTTATGCCTTAATGCTTCAGCCCACATACAATATTACGTTGTTACTGCATAGTGTGCTAACCTTGCGGTCAATCTGCCTGTCCAAAGCAGTGACGTACTCCTTCAGCTGGTCTAGGATCTCGCCTTTCTGCTTCATGCAGTACACGTAGTTTTTTCAGCTGTAGTCGTCTATGAAGGTGGCGAAGTAATGTGCACCGGTCTTTGATTCCATCTTGAATGGTTTGTACACGTCGTTATTCACGGCCTCCAGCAGGTCCGAGGAGTGATCCATGTTCTCATTCAATGGTTTGTACCGCGCCTTGTCCAAATTGCAAGGCTTGTACTTTTTTTGCGACGTTTCATCTATCGCCTCTTCCGCATCATCAATGATGAGGCTGCGTACCAGCTTGCCCTTCACTATCTCCTTCACAAATGGGGGTGAGGAATGTCCCAGTTGTCAGTGTCAGAGATCCAGATCATCTCTCCCTCCTTTGGCGAGGCTGATGATGCGCTCCTGCAAGTCTGCTAAATCTGTCGTCGCGAGGATCACCTTGGTCTCCACATTGTAGAGGCCTTCCTCATACTTAGTCTCTAGCAAGACCTCCCTGCCACTTTCCTTCCGCACGACTACCCCCTTTCTCCTGAAGAGCACATCGCATCCCTTACTTGTCAAGCGGCTGACACCTGAAGTTTCAGCTAGGCCTGGTATGTGCTGCATGTCCTTGATCACGCGCTGCACCCGCTTTCCACCAACCACCACCTCCACATCCACATCTCCTTCGCCAGCCGCCGGTTTGACCATGTCGTTCGCGACCACCATGGACTTGCTGGACTTGATGTAGTTAATGAATCCGACTTGGGTGTGCTCCTCCGCTCCAGAGTCAAGGCATCGTATGTTAACCTTTTTTAGGTATTGGCTTTGTGTGCAGCTTAGAAGTGCCTTCTTGCCTTTGGCGTCCTTGCCATCGGTCTTACCTCCTCGGTGCACTCACGGGTAGAGTGACCCTCCTTACCGCAATTGCGGCATACTCCCTTCTTGGTGCCCTTCTTGCCGCCCGCCATTTCCGCCACCTCCTTTACCCTCGCTTCTGCCACCATACGTTTTGGTGACGAGGGCCAATGAGGAAGATGAAGACTCCTTGTAGCTCTGTCACTGTGCCTCATTACGGATGAACTCTATGACCATACCATAGGTGAGCTTGTCCTCTATGCATCCTCCCAAGACGGTGATGAGAGGGATTCAACTGTCAGGAAGGGCGATGAGGAGGGTGATTGCCTGCAGTTGCATGTCGATCTTCCATCCCACGTCATTGCACTGTGAGGCAAGCAACTCAATCTGCTGTATGGTGGTGATTACATCATCTCCCTTCTCGATTCTAACTTTGAGGAGTCGCTTCATTGTGAAGATTTTGTTCGCAAGCAACTTGGATTGATGGATGGCACAGAGTTTCTACCAAGCCTCGGTTGTTGACGTGTAGCCCTGGAAGTAGCCCCACTGCAACTCAGCCGCAACGGACACCAACAAAATGAACACCTCCATTTTATTCTTTGCAAAGACCTCCTTCTCTGTGTCCTTCACTGTCACTTCGTGGAGGGCCTCCGTTGCCTTCATGACCTACAACAGCCCCTTATGCGAGATGTGGAGCTCGAAGTGCCACCACATAGCCCAAAGCCTGGGCCACGTGCATACTTCCGGATGAGTTTTGTCTCCCTGTATGCAATTTACGTAGTCTTGCATTGCAACAACTTGGATTTTGAGGGCAAATTTGTCCGCGATGACAATCCCGTCCGCCGCGAAAGCCATGAGCGATGTGAAGACCAGTCAGGGCCATGGGCCCAAAACGCTTTGTCACAAAATCGCAGCTGTGTGTGGAAGTTCCAACATGCTCCAACAGGTCTTCACTGTATTCACGGCTTCGTTTTGTGCGAGTTATGAGTCTAAGCATGAGCTTTCTGGTCCCCTCATGCCATGTTTCTGGGAGTTGGATAGATTTGCAAGACAATCACTTGCGAAGATAATAGCAGCTTGTCCGTGTTAGTTTTAGAGACGTGGACATGAATTGACGAGTTGTAGGGATAGTCACAAGCTTCTCAATGCACCAAATCACGTACAATTCAGTCAATTATAGCTCCTGTTACGTCAGCCAAAGCACGGCACCCCAATCTAGCAGCTCAGTTGGCGGCGCACACGATGTCCGCCCGCAGAGGCGCCCTCAAACATCATTGACCCGTCAAAATGCCTTTCCTTCCATACACATAGTTGGGGTACCCCCT
>SZWC01017449.1:28414-47482 GCA_023375785.1 Penium margaritaceum | reverse complement strand
GCCCCCCCCACTAGTGTAAAAGTTGTTACTCAGCTAACCAGCCAATCAGAAAATAGTGCCACACCTATTTTCTGGCAGGCAGGGTTTTCTCGGTGAGCCCTGCCAGACGCCCGACAGCCCAAAACCCGGGCGTCGTCCGTTTTGCCTGAAAACTGGACCATACCATAATACCAACGCTGCGAACGCAGTCGTGCGGTCAGAAACAGCTAGAAAAATAGCAACAAGGAGTTATGGCTGCCCGAACCCAGGCAGTGCCTACGATGGTCCATGATGCCGAACAGGGCCATGCAACATGTAACAAGGACCCTAGACGGAGCATGACGATGCAGACGCGATTGGACGCGCTGGGCGCATGTAGATAGCAACTGCGGTGACAGCGACCGCCGGCAGCACGACCGCCGGGGAGGCCTGCCGATGGAGCTGAGAACGTCGCTGGAGAGAGGAGGCTCCAGCGAAGTGCGAGAGGACCTCAGCGTGCATCGGCTCCGCCGGACGACACTCCATCAGCGTCGAGTCTCGCCGTCAGTCATCTGCACGCCGATGTACACAAGCCGGGAGGACACAACAGAGCACAATGAAAGATGCGCAAAAACCAACAGTGAGGACTGGGTCTGGAGAAGTTATTGTAATGGAGGATATGAGGATTGTGGTAGTTCAGGCATTGGACAAGGTGATGTGGCTATAGCATGTCTTGTACATATCGAAGCTAAGAATGAAATTTCTGTCTTGTGGTCAGCTTGACTGTCAAGCTAGCGTGTTCACTATTACACATATGCAATGACGCACTCTTCTTGATGTGACTGGTCTTCTCCGGGATAATGGGCCGTTACATGTTGACAATCTCTATCATCTAACAGTCTTTCTCCTTCGTCCCCACGCACTCACACCATACCACTACATCATACACAGCCCAACAGAAGGAGGTGGCATACCTCTAATACCGTACTCTAAGTAGAGTGATGCTCTACACACTTTATTGAATGATTATGTTCTGTCATTTGGCTTCTGGGAAGAATCAGTTGAGAATGTGACACGAGTGTGGAAACATGTCCCACGAGGTCCATTGTCCAAGGCTGTTGCACCCTCGGAACCGTGGTTCAATGAAACGATAGACTTCCGCACTTCCGGGTATGGAGCATAATGGCATGTGTGTGGTTTGTACAACCATAGTGTGACAACAAGCTCAATCCATGTGGTGGTTGGTACATGTCTGTTGGAGTCTTACATGCCTTAGAAGCATGGCGATTTTGGTATCCCACAAATCACAACTTCCTAGAATGTTGGGATACACCCTCCTTGGAACACGTACCCTGCAAGCTTTTTCCCACCTTGCAGCATGTATCTAACGTCACAGCCCGTGAACACTATTGACAATATGTGAGCATGCCGGTATTTGTTCCAAGTGGGAGGGAATTTGAGTGACCCCATCCCCACCGATCTCTTGACACCCACTAATCTGGCGAGCACATAGTTGAATTCACCACAAGCACCTCCAATATTTTCCTCTGAGCAGCAATCAAATAGCAGTGAAAAGGATGTGACAACCTTGCAGGGCCTATGGGGCGGTCCCTGCAGGATCTCTTGCGATTTTACTAGAGGCCATTCTATACGACACAGTCAGTCCAACTATAATCGACCTTAAACTAGTGGAACCTCTAACTCTCACTGAGGCTAGGGGCGTATAGACGCTACAAATTGGGAAAAGGCCATAGAAGCCGATATGAACGATTTCCTCAAGCATCACGAATTTGATCTCGTCCCTCTGTTGTCCGGTCACAAGGCAATTGATGTGATGTGGGTGTTCAATTTGAAGAGAAATCTAGCAGCATTGATAAAGAAAGACGGAGCACAACTATTGGCAAAGTGTTTTCACCAAGTGAATTCATTGGCATCTATGCACCAGTCCGCAAGTATGTCAACAGTTGAGTATTGCTAGATGTGGTTGCCCGGCCCATGAAGACTGGGATATACATCACATGGATGCAAAAAAAGATTTTCTCAATGATCCACTTGAGGAAGATCAATATGTAAAGAAGTCAAATGGGTTTGATGATGGGACTGATTGTGTGTGGCTACTGTTGAAATCCCTTTCTCGGCTGAAGCAAGCACCTAGGTGTTGGAACAAGGAAATCAGCTTTACACTTGACACTAGTGATTTTACTCATTGTGTGTCTGACCCCTCCCTCTTCCTGCACTAGGAGGACAATGTCCCTGTCGCACTGCTGGTCTATCTGGATGACCTTCTGATCTTGTCTTCCTCTCTCTCCCTCATCACATGGACCAAAATCTGCTCACTCGGCACTATAGCATGAGAAATTTAGGTAACACACGGAATATCTTGTACATGACCATCACTAGAGATAGAGTTGCATACACACTCACTTTGCATGAAGGACGGTTCATTGTACACCTCAGAGCATGCTTCCAATATCTTGTTCAACACTTTCCACTTCATCACTCTCCCTTGAGCCCCGATTCTCTATGCCCCATCATTGGATGCACAGTCTTCAGGCTACGGACCAGATAATGACCCCACACTGCATCTCCATATCTCTGGTAGCCTGTCATATCTGGCATCCACTACATGTCTCGACATCTCATGCACTATCAATGTATTGGGTCAGTTCAGTCAGCAGCCACGCAACACTCATCATGAAAGCCTTACTAAGTTTTCTACAATATGTGGTGGACATTGCTGGTTCTGGCCTCGTCTTTGCCTCCACATTGAATTGGTTCCTGGATGGGTTCTCTGAGAATGACTATGCATGTGACATCGGGGCTCGCAGTCAAGGAGGGTATGTCTTTTTTGTATGAGGTATTACTGTTTCATAGCACATAGCAGTCGTGCGTGGTCTGTAGTACGGTGGAGCCAGAGTACATGACTTTAGGTGAAGCAGCCTGCAAGGGGATTTTGGCTAGCACGATTGCTGGAGGAGTTGAGTCTGCATGTGCCTGCAGTGCCGCTTCACAGTGATAGCTCAGCAGTGTGCCACAGAGTGGAGGTGATGTAATGTGAGCGCTCACCCCACTAATAGGCTGTCGACACTTCCCACCTTCTCCACATGGGCTCACTTCCTGCCTAGCAACATTGCCCCATCCCCTCTTGGCAGGTAGGTCATGTGCCATTGTGAAGCTTACAATGACCTAGTTCTATCCTCTTTCCATGCTTGATCCGCCATGTCTTGGTGGCCTAGTTCAGTCCAACATGTAATCCTATCTTAGTTCATACTGAAAAAACTTAGCCCCAAACTCAGAACTAGCATTGTATGCGAACATGGTGCTGTAGAGGCACTACATCCTTGAATTTGAAAAAATAACTGGTGATCTCTTCTTGCCAGATGACTGGTAAGATCGGATAGGGAGTCTTACCATAGCTCTCTCGTTTGTCCTGGTGCAAAGTCATGGCAACCTCCATGACCGCCAGCTAAACCCAAGGTACCTTCCTAGGTACTTAACCCTTACAAGCAAGACTGGTCACATTAGATTTGCACTATTTCTCTCATTATCTCCCTAGAAAAACCACAATTATGTGGACCACAATTGTGTCACAACCACAATTTGGCATAGTACAAAGCCCTTAATAAGAAGTGGGAAAGGTGGTGTGGAGTACGTTCACAAACTGGAGCATTCTATCGTAAGAATGGACCAAACGTACGTGATTTCCCTAGTTCCAACCATTCTTCTTTCTCTCGTTAAAGCCCTCTCACAGCTCCACACTTGTTGTTAAAGCAGAAGACTCTCTCACCTTCAAACACCATGGAACGCCGAAGGACACAAACCATTGCAAATCCTCTCATCCAATGTTCACCCCCAATACCCCTCTAGCAAGATCCACGCTCTTTGTGTTCTAAATGGGAAGGCACGACCGTCTTTCCTTGATATGTGTTCCATTATTTGCACCTCCTCCTACCATCATTTCCATGAGCATGACCCAGATTCTGACTACTCCCCGCTCCTGTGGCCATCACGACAGAATTGAATCCTCCTCGAAACCTATACCCTTTTGGAATACTCCATCACAGCCTGAGAAATATCCGACGCCAGCTTAGTCCCCTTTTTTTATAGATGGTCCAGGCTAAAAATGCCTCCCACTGGACTCCCTTCAGAGAGCTGCTACTTATAAACTCCAGGGTCTGACGGTGTACCAAGAGAGTTGTACAGGCACCTCCTCCCCACAATTTCCTTCCAACATCTCCCATACTCTTCATAACCTACGCCAAAGTGCACCACACTTTGCAGCATCCGTGGTCATTCTTCTCAATGAGATATATGATCCATAAATAATTAGCAGATACCATCATGTTTGTGTGCTTAACATCAAGTACACAATACTGGCCAAAACAATGGCTTCCTGCCTGGTGAAATCCCTATCCTATAGTATTTATGTGGACCAAAATGCAAGCATTATCCATGCTCTTTCTCAGCTCTACAACATCCACCAATATCCATTACGAACCTATACACCCCTCTTTTCCCTGTATGTTTGGCTTAAGATGTCCTACGAGTTCCTTGATAACATGTATCTTTTCCATGCCCCGGACCACCTTTCTCTTCTCCCCTCCTACATATGCTGAGTCCAAGTTGTAGGCCATAATAATCCAACTCATTTCCTCATCATTGGTTCACTTTCTGCCCTGATTGTGCTTCACTTCAATGTCCAACAAGGATGTCTCATCGGCCCCCTCCTCTTCATTTGTACGATGAAACCTGTGAAAGACTTCCTTTGTGCCAAATTGATTGGTGTTCCCACACTCATCCATTCACAATCCCCGGTAGTTCATGAAGATGACTTCACCCTTATCCTCACATCTCCTCCGGATGTACTCTCTTCATTTTAGCTCTTATGTAACTCAACAAAAAAAAAAGGACTCCGCACCAACTACCACAACACCCATTTAAGTCTCACTGGGATCCACACGCCAGATTTACCATCCTCCCCTTACTTCGCCCCTCGGAACTGGTCAGAATCCTGGGGCATATGTTTTACCCCACAAATGACCCCAAATACACATGTTATCATGTTATCAAGCGAGTACAGGAAGCAGTTTCCATATGGGCTAAAGCATGCATCTTGGTCCAGACCAAACTGGTCACAATCAATCTAGGTCTCTTCTTTATTCCTCCATCTTTCCCCCTTCCCTTATGCATATCCATGGTGTGATTACTCTACTTCTTGACTTCCTATCATCCAACCATCCACAACAAAAGATATCAACAGGCATTTGCCTCCATTCTCTGGCCACCGCCTGTGTAACCAAAGCCCGTGGTAGGCTTGGGGTGATATGGCCTTCCAACCTCCATCCAGGGTGCAAAGTGAGATCACTCCTTTCTCGCTTCATTACAATGGAAACACACATCCATCCTCACCCAAGCCTTACCCTGCAAGAAAAGGCCATTTCTTCCTCTCTCATCCCTTTCTTGACAAGTTAAAACTCCCTTTCATTCACCCCCTCTGACAATTCAATCCCCATCCATTCTGAATCTTCACCCCCACCATACCCTCCTCAGGCCTCCTCTCTGACAAACTGGCACAAGAACATGTGGCCTACAATCGCTTCATCCCAAAAACCAAATCAGTGCCAGTTGACATCCATTAATTAGAATGTTGGCTACTCATGCAAAAAACCGTGCTAGGTGACATATTCTCTCAACCACTCTCTGCATACACAACTGCACAATACACTCTCATTGGAAAATCCAAGACCCCATCCCCCTCTCATGAGCCCGGGTTCTTGACACCGGGACCCCTCTCTCCCACACTATACGTTTCACCAAATTTGTCACCATCCACGAGCTCATCAAACTCCCACCATGCATTATTTTTCACCTACCTTGTTACTCTTTCAATGACCATCAGACCCTCTTTATTCTGTCCGAACTCCAGATCCAACCCCACCCTTGGGCCTGACCCCATAGGACACGTGAAACAACTCTGGCTCCGGTGTTTGTCTCCAATAACCATGCCTGTTTAGGTCTCCCAGCCTGTCTACACATGCCCTCATACTTCTTCCTGTTCTCCACCTCCAGCCTTTCTAAAGTGCCCCCTCCCCCCGCCCGGTCTCCTCCAACCACACTATCTTAATCCTTTCAACCAAACCAATGGGAGGGAGAGATACCCACACAAGAAATTCTTGTGGTGTATTATCCATCGCAAATTCACCCACCTCCCTCTTGACCTCAAGTTGGAAAACACTATGACCACCATTCTATTTTGCTCTATCCTAGTCACTCACCGTACCCACTTTCAAAATCAAGACAGATGCAACCCTTTCTGCTGCCACAACAAAACCATAAGAAGCTTCTTCTCAATGTGTCCAAGAGAACAAGGCATCAAAACCCGGTCACTATCCATCAACCAGAACCTCTTCCTGATGTTCCGTTTGTTTCTATCAACATTTATTTTCACCCTCGTGCGTCGGTCCCATTTAATGCAGCGTGGTTTGCTATCTGCTCCACATTATTCCACTTTATCTATCAAGAGAGATGGGCATAACCAACTTCATCCGCTACACTTAAGCTCCTTCGTTCTTTTCCTCCCGCCCTCCAACAACACATTTCTGCAATGCAAAAAGGGGGAAAGGAACACCGCTTTTTCTTGAAGTCCTTCAAATTTGACGTCTTCTGTTTGATAGGCCTGTGGGCTTCATGTATCCGAAAATCTCACTTTCTTTCACGTCTTCCATTGGCGTTTACCCTCCTTGTATTCATTCCATCCTCGATGTCATTGTTGGGGGGCAGGGTTCAATCCTCGGGACTATTCTTGGCCATCCCATCTCAATATGTTACGGTGAATGAAAAAGAAAAACAAGGATCCATCATTGCACTTAGATTCATAGAGTTACAGTAGCCCAAGCAAACATATGAAGTTCAAAGAATGAATAAGACTACCCATTGTTTAAGTTTTGCACTTATGTTAAATGAAAAGGTTTATCATAATGATTCAATCCCACCCTTATCTTTGTTTCAAATAACTTTATGCTCGTGACGCCTTTTGTAAAATCGTTTTGTAGAGTTATATACGGGAATTCACACATGTAATAGAATTCTATCTGGACTTGTTTTGTTTCTATACATCTCTAGCATGCCCATGGAAATACTCCATGGACTACGTCATTTAAAATCATAACATCAATATGAGGTTCTATGGCTACATGCATTTATATGCCTACATTTCAAATGGTATGTGTGATTTGTGATCAAAGTCAATCTATGTTTTTTTTTTTCTCCTCAGTTGCGTATGTTTGGACCAGACTATGCAAGCGACTTACTTTCAGTTCATTGTTAACCAACAATTTGCTGCTTTCATGTACTCAATCCTTCATGCTACTATGATGAATACATCCTTTGAATCTTTGTTTCTTTCTCTAGCATCTATTTTCTTTCAAAATCATAAGTGGATGATGTAGATTAAACTGTCTCAGACTGTGTAAAAGTTTGTTTCATGCTCATTTCTCCTGTGTATGGAGTAGTTCGAGCCCAAGTATGTTTCATCGCGTGAGAGGAAAAAACATCTTAAGCATCTAGAATTCGATCTCATTGAATACACTTGGTGAGTTTTGTCTGTCCTACATAAGAGATTACCACTGATGTTGGTTTGTGGACTTCTAAAAAGAAGGTCCACAAACCTATGTCCATATATAACTATGTAACCTGAAAAGTGCTCCTTCAGGCGTAGGAGAGGTTTTGCAGGTTGGGTCCAAATGGTTGGCGTGCCATCCGCCGGTTGGCGACCATGTGCCTCGACGAGGGTCCGAGTCAAGTAGTGGAGGCAGATCATGCTGGTTGGGTCTCCCAGGCCTTGATCATCTTTGATGAGCGGTTGCTCATCGCTGGGATCCGTCTGTAGTGCGGCTTCATCCACGAGTACTCCTTCTTTTCTTAAGAGCTCAAAATAGGGCTCTAAGGAGAGCGTTCTTGCCTCATTTCCATGGCCCAGCATCTTGGTCCACTAGCACTTACCTATGTTATACAGACCATCATCAAGGGTTATGACCCTTCCCTTCTTGAACAACGTCCCCCTCATTTTTCCTTGTTTCTCCCCCGACCCTCCCTTTGCACGCGTTCTTTCTTTCCACCATACTCTGGTGTGGGCGGCAGAAGACTTAAATCTACTGCTTGTGCCGGACCATGAAAATATTCTCTCTCCTTTCATTGTTAGAAAACAAAATGAGAGATTTAATTTTGCGCTCTTGTGCATAGGGTTACATTGTAACCAATGAGATTTTGGCTTTAACAAGGGGAGCACAAGAGTATTTCTAATACAAATATAGAGAAGCAATCACAAAAACCATCTAACATTGCAACGTATTGTGTCTCAAGCTCCCACACGATAGTCGTCGTCGGTGTTCGGGGAATGCCGTCTAGAGCTCACTTGGGTGGTTTTCGACAAACCGTGCATGGAAGCTTGAATGTTTGAATTCTCCGAAAGCCCATTTCCATTTTTACCTCGCCCCCTCATTCTGGGTCAAACATGAGGGGGTATTACTTCAAACTTGTGAGTCTGTACAAGTTTTCCTTAAAAAAAATCACTTTTCATACTAAGCAAACTTGAGTTTGCTTTTTTCTGCAATTGTGTAAAATCATCACGTGTTTGGCACATTCGGTGATTTTGCGCTGGCGCTTTTTCATTTCTCTCATGCCTCACTCCCCCCCCCCTCTCTCTCTCTCTTTATCCCCCACCTCGCTCATTCAAGGAGGCGGGGAGGAGAGGGTGAGGATGAGGGCTCAAGGCCACAAGTCTCGACCCTTGAGGCCTCGCAGCCTTTTGGCCGCCGATCGAGCCACCAACACTATGACAGCTGGTGGCTCGCTAAGGGGGTGGCTGGGTGATCACTTGACTGGCAACCGGCCGGCCGGTAGCCAACGGGTTGCAGGCCATCGGCCAAACCTAGCAATAGCGAGGGATGGCTCGCAACCACCCCCTTGCTATTGCGAGTTGGGCGGGCCCAGCTTGCCCTCCCGCTCCATTCCTCCCCACATGTTATGAACCGTCCCAGTTCATGATCACCAAGTGAGAGTGCCAGATAGTCACTGGTCAACATTGTAAAGGAAAATTCATAATTTGAATCGCCAGCTAAACACAAACATGTGCATGGCACTAGGACCTAATCTGCGGCTTTTCAATGAGCACGGTTAGCGGCCTCCTTTCTGTAGGCTAGAGCGTCTGCGCGCCAACTACGCTGGGCGTCCCCAATCTCCTATGGTTTTTGTACATGAACACCGCACTGTCAACCGGCCTGAGGCAACGGACTAGAAAAAACAAGGCCGACACAATGGCACTTTCCGTCCGCTCCTAGTACTGCAACTAGGAGGAGATATCACCCTCAGAATCACGGTTCCACACTGAGCGGTTCATAGGAATCACTTCCTTGCACTGTGTCCTTAGCACCTGGTCACTTCTGCGCGAGGAGTTAACTCCTGGGGCTTTACCCAACCAATGCTTCTTTAGTGTCTGCCTCCGGTGGAAAATTCAATGAGGAGTCTCAAAGGTAAGAACTGTAATCAATGATAGGCAACTGACAGGTTCTTATAGTCCTAGAGCCAGTCCCTAGCCTAGGCACGCAGTGGCTCCTTGGATGAGCCACTTTGAGGGCAATCTGGATTGCATCATCCCCCCTGCCTACATGGCACTCCCTGTGACCGCCAAGTGGCACCAGCCATGAGGAAGGACCTTGGAATTTTCTAAGATGTCTCTTAGAACCTTCGTGTCCCCTTTTTGGTCACAAAGAAAGTTAGTCAGCGGGCTGGGATGTGACCCAGTGACCTCTTGCTCTAGAGACTAACTCTTGAACGTCTAAGCCACAAAGAGTTGTCCTAGGTGGTGTTTGCTGGCTATGCTATCCATTTTAGACAAAATTTCAGCTATGGACAAGGGGCATATGAGGTCAACAAACTCTCCCTTGCACCTCTGTCCATTTCTTGTGAGATATCTCCTCTATCCAGCTGTCTTGGCCTTAGTCTTCGTCGGCTGCGTTGACCACACCGATGCCTCGGGTACCTGCAGAATGCAATTCACTGTCAAGCGCCTTTTTCATGTAATCTGCGAGCATCTTCTTGGTCTCCACGTATTCCAGGTCCTCAATTTCCTTTGCAACCGGGTCGTGCGAATAGTGGTACCTGATGCCGATGTGCTTCGTTTGCCGGGAGACGACGTCATCTTGTGCCATTTTCATGGCACTCTTGTTGTCGATGCGGACTTCCGTTGCTTCTGTCTGTGACACTTTCATTTCAGCAAGCAAACTGCGTAGCCACTGTGTCTCCTTGCATACTTCTGACAGAGCGATGTACTATACCTCAGCGGTAGAGAGGGAGATACAATCTTGCTTTCTGCTTGCCCACGAGACTGCACCACCGTTCAAGAGGCAGACGAAGCCCGAGGTGGACTTTCTGTCATCGATTCTTCCCCCGCAGTCGGCGTCTATGTAGCACACTAGCCGCAATGGGTCAGATCCCTCTTGGCCTCCAAACTGAAGTCCCATGTGTCGTGTCTTCTGTAGAAAGCGCATGATGCGCTTGACTGCTTGTCAGTGCTTTGGCCTTGGATTGGCCACAAACCTGCTCACTTATCCCACAGCATAGCAAATACTAGGGTGTGTCCCTACCATGGCATACATAAGGCTACCAATAGCAGAGTGGTAGGGAATGTTCTCCATCTCATGCCATTCTGCTTCCGTGATGGGGCTCATGGAGGAGGAGAGCTTGATGTCTGTTGTCATGGGTGTGCTAATGGGCTTGCAGTCCTCCATGTTGCAGCGCTTGAGGACCTCCATGATGTACTTGGCCTGGTTCACCTCGATGGTGTCTGCTGCTCGATTGCGGTGGATGGCTATCCCGAGGTAGAACTCGAGCGGACCCATGTCCTTCATCTTGAACCTGTTGCTGAGATCTGTCTTCAACTTGTTCAACAGCTCGACTGATGACGACCACATGATCAGGTCATCCACACACAGTGCAACCAGCATCAAGCCTTGCTCATTCCCCCGCACATAGACACTAGGGTCATTCTAGCAGTGCATGAAGGTGAGCCCGGCTATGAAGCCGTCCATCTCCTTGTACCACATCCTTGGGGCCTGTTTCAGCCCGTAGAGTACTTTGACCAGTTTGCAAACCTTGCCCTCTGGAGCTTTCACTCCCTCGGGCACTTCCATGAGCACTTCTTTGTCTAGCTTCCGTAGAGGAACGCTGTCTTGACATCCATCTGGTTGACCTCCAGATCTTTTGCAGCAGCGATGTCCAACATGGATCTGATGGAGGCAAAGGTGACAACAGGCGCGAAGGTCTCCTCGTATTCTGAGCTTGCATGCTGGGAAAACCCCTTTGCCACAGCTCTTGCTTTGTACTTATCAATAGTACCATCCTGCTTGAACTTTTTCCGGAGTACCCACTTTGACCCCACCACGTGCGCATTTCGGGGCCTGTCCACCAGAACCCATGTTCCGTCCTCTTCAATGGATGCGAGTTCGCTATCCACTGCCTCCTTCCACTTGGTGGAATCTCGCATGTTCATAGCCTCCGCTACGGTCATAGGCTCTCCCTGAGCCAAGCATGACCAGCTGAGTCCGATCCATTTCGCACTCTCAACATCGTTCTTGGGTGGAGGTTTCTTCTGGCGCGTACTACGCCGGAGTGTTGCTAGTGGTGCTCCAAGGCTTAGTTGCTTCTATTCCTCCTGCGCTGCCAGTGATCCGTTGTTTGAGGAAGAACCACCGGCCTTAGAGTTTGACTCAGAGGCCTCAAAGGACTCAGACTCGATGTCAGAGTCCGTCGCTCTGTCATCCTGCACAGTCGCTCTCCCTGCAGTACCATCCTTCACTGGCACCATCTGCCAGTTCTCAGGTGCCTCGTCACCTGACTCGAGCAACACAACCCACTCTCTCAATTTGGGAGCATGGACAGGATCCAACGACTCTCCCTTGCCGAGCGTCCTTTCATCAAACTCAACATCTCGGCTCCTGATGAGCTTTCCAGCCGCTTTGTCCCACAGCCTGTATGCCTTGTGTGCAGTGTCGTATCTGACCATTACACACTTGCGAGCGTGTGCATCCAGCTTGCCACTTCCTTCTCCTGCTTGGACCTTTGTCCAGGCATTATGGCCAACGACCCTCAAGTGTGAGGCATTTGGATTCTTCCCTCGCCAAGCCTCCTATGGCGTCCTGAGCTGCTTCTCTTGCTACTTCTTATCACGCCTTCCAAACACGGCTGCCGGAGTGAGATTCACAAGGTAGCAAGCAGTCCTTACAACTTGGGCCGAGAAGCGAGGTGGGACTTTGGCGTCAAAGAGCACGCTTGGTTTCATGCCAAGGATAGTTTGATTCATTTGCTTGGCAACGCCATTGCTCTGGGGAGTATAGGGCGTAGTGGTCTGGTGATTGATGTCGTTTTGGCTCAACCAGCCTTTCCACGCCTCATACTCGCCTCCGTTTTCCGTGCGCAAGGCCTTGACCTTCTTGCTTGTCTGCCGCTGTACAATGGAGAAAAAATCTTACAGCTTCTCCTTCACCTCTCCCTTTGTCTTGAGGAAGTGGATCCACATCTTGCGACTGTGGTCATCGATGAAGGTCAAGAAATACTTGCTGCCGCCGTTTGAAGGAGTGCGGAATGGTCCACACACATTAGAGTGAATCAGGTCCAAGATTGCTGACACACGTTGCCTATTACGCTCAAAGGGCTTTCTTTTTGCCTTGTCTTGGAGGCATGGCTCAGATAGCTTCTGGCACTTTCCCTCATCCTTGGCCTTGCATCCCTCCATCCCATGAACCACTTTGTGCTGCTGCATATCTTGCAATTTGCTGTCAGCCATAGGGCCAAACCGCCCGTGCCACAGCTCAGCATCTGTGTCTTTGGTGGAGTTGGACGCCATGGTGACAGCCTGTGGTGCAACATCAGGTTTTGGAGACTTGGGCTCTTCAACCGCCGCATATCCCTCATTTGTACTCTCAAGGGGCTTGGTCTGTGACACGTAGAGCCCATCAACTCTTGGGACTTGTGCAACAAGAATCTCCTTGGGATAAAAGATCTTGATGTCCTTGTTCTTGACAGTTACCGCCTCTTCCTCCGTCAAGACAACCGTCATGTCGTGGTCCGTGATTTTGGACACCGACAGGATGTTCGCAGCAAAAGACGCCATGTAGACGACAATCTCCACCTTCTAGTCTTTTTCAGCACCGTTCACGTTGATGCTGATCAACTTATCTCCCTCGCCTTGCGAGAGCTAAAATTGCCACTTCCACAAGGGAAAGCGTATCTCCGTGAACTTTGACATCCCACTGTTGACCTGCTCAAGAGTGAGCATCGTAGGTATCGTCATACTTCTTCTCTATTTCTCTACTTTGTTGAGGCCGATGTAGGCTGATGTGGGCTGTTGTCTGTTACTGGTTTAAAAGGTGCAGATCCGTTGCTTACCCCTTAGCCGTTAATCACTTGCAAACAGAGAAGAACACACACTAGCAAACCCACGGTCGTGCCTCCAAGGCTAGAGCTTATTCTGGTTAGGGTCCAAGGGTCGTACCTCGAAGGGAAGAGCTTATCCTTGGCCCTTGTTTGCTAAGTGCCAGCACCCGTCGTTGGATCTGATGGAGCAGATGGAGCAGATGGAGCTGATGGAGCTGATGCGCGCTGCAAGACAGAGAGGGCAAGAGAGTGCGCAGCAGCGTGCCTTACAACTAGTCATTTTGGGCCCATAACCCTTTGTCAACCGGCTTGAGGCAACGGACTAGAAAACAAGGCCGACACAATGGCACTTGCCGTCCGCTCCTTGTATTGCAACTAGGAGGATATATCACCCTGAGAGTCACGATTCCACACTGAGCAGTTCATAGGAATCACTTCCTTACACTGTGTCCTTAGCAGATGGTCACTTTCGCGCGAGGAGCTAACTCCTGGTGCTTAGACCAACTAATGTTTTTTTAGTGTCTTCCTCTCGTGGAAAATTCTATGAGGAGTCTCAAAGGTAAGAACTGTAATCAATGACAAGTAACTGAAATGTTCTTTAAGTCCTAGAGCCAACCTCTAGCCTAGGCGCGCAGTGGCTCCTTGGATAAGCCACTTTGGGTGCAATCTGGATTGCATCATCCCCCCTGCCTACATGGCGCTCCCTGTGACCGCCAAGTGGCATCATCCACCAGGAAGGACCTTGGAATACTCCAAGATGTCTCTTAGAACCTTCCTATCCCCCTTTTGGTTACAAAGAAAATTAGTCAGTGGGCTTGGATTTGACCCAGAGACCTCTTGCTACAGAAGAGACTAACTCTGGAACATCTAAGCCACAAGGAGTTGTCCGAAGTGGTGTTTGATGGCTATGCTATCCAGTTTAGACCAAGGGGGCTTGCTCCAAAGGAGCAGTGCATGCCTTGTCTATTTGGACCAGACTTAGGGGACTTACTCCAAGGGAGCAGTGCATGCCTGGTCCGTCCTGTGCCTGTCCAAATGTCAGCTATGGAAAAGGGGCATATGAGGTCAACACGCATAAGAAGAGTGTTGTTCACTATTGCCACAATCAGAAGGTGTCGCGATCCATACAAGCTGCCAGCTTGCTCTACTACTCGTTGACCACTCCCATGGACAACTGAGATTTGGGCTCCCATGAGTTGTTTTCAGGTCTACAAGTGGCCAAATAAACAAGGTATTCCCAAACAACCCGTAACCTGAGTGTATGCTCTCGATGCTAATGTAGACAAAGAACCTCTTATTGGCCATCGACAACTGCGGATGGTGACTCAACGATTCCGTCTACTGTGTATGCAGCCAGTAGGCTCACATGAAACACGTCATGAAACTTCATACTTGACGAAAGTAGCAATCGCTATGCCATTGGCCCGATGTTTGTAACAATGGGAAATGACCAAATCTATTTTGGTAGAAGTTTCTGCGCCACTGATGATTTCAAATGAAGGTCCTTAGTGCCAAACACAACTTCATCATCGATGTCAAATGAGACCTTACGTGGACCTTCATCGGAGTATGCTTTTTGTCATTGCCGAGCTGCTTGAAGATGACCCTTCACCTCTTATGACAAGGACTCGTTGCACTTGGCAGAGGCTTGAGCAAAAGGAACCTATCCTCTTATACTGCCACTCTTCATCAATGAAGAGGAAACCACTGGATGCCGAACACTGTTCAACACAACCAGTGTGAACTATGTGGACTCATTCACCAAGTTGTTCACCACAAACTCTGCGAGTGTTATGAATTTTTCCTAGTCATTCATTGTAGGATGCACGTACATGCGGAGCATGTGCTCCAAAATGCAATTCACGTGTTCTGTTTCTCTTTCACTTTGAGGGTGAAACGCTATCGATATTTGCGACTCGCTACCGAAGTACTCGTGCATCGTTTGCTAGAACCTACTGGTGTATTCTTTATCTGAATTGGAAGCAATGCAAACATGCAAGCCATGGCACGTCACGACACCGTGAAAGAAGAGACGAGTGGTCTCCCTTGCATTCACATCAGTGGTTGTAGGAACAAAGTTTTTCATCTTCGTCGGTCAATTCATAACCACTAGTATTGTATCATGGCCACGGATTGTATTCGGATGTGCAGTGATAAATTCCATGCTGACGCACTCCCATGGAGTCCCAGGAATGGGAAGATGTTGGAGGGATCCAATAATGTTTCTATCACTAGCCTTATTCCGAAGACATAGGTCGCATTTTATGCAATACTTAAGGACATCAACACTCCATCCTGGCCACCAATAGTGGTTCAAGAGTATCTGTCCGGTTTTTTTGGGTCCCACATGACCTGCAACTGGGAGGTCATGGAATTGGGAGATAACATTTGCTCAAAAGTCTCCAGAGTCCAGCACAACTTGTTCTCCAAGATTCTTGTGGCCTCCACCAGTCCATACTTGTCCAGGTTTTGAGAGTCTTGGAACCAAGAATCCACACATTATCCCATCCAGATCATGTTCACAAAGTCGTTGTCATGGATTAACTCTAAGGGTGGTTATCACAAGGGTGTAGGGGGGTCTCATGTTTACATTATAGCTGTTGGAATGGCCATGAAACACACACCAACCTCGGTGGTTGTTTCAATTTCCATAGGCTATTGGCTTAGTGGATCGGCCACGTTGATGTGTTCTGGTGGATGTTTCCACATGAAAGAGAATCGGCTGAGGTATTCACTCCAACATGCCTATCCTTTTGACAAGTTTGGCTGTCTTTGGGAAAACACCAATGGTTTGTGGTTGGTCACGACCAACACACCCTCTTCAGCACCTTTGAGGTAGCAATGCAACATCTTGAAAGTGTGTACTACTGCAAGGAGCTCTTGATCCCCACTTGTGTATCGTATCACTGTGGGGATGAGCTTCCGTCGCTGATATGTAACTGGGTTGTGTGAGTGTGTGCTCTCTTGAGATTTATCCTTGGTGTGTGTGTGTGTGTGTGTGTGTGTGTGTGTGACCGTCCTATAGGAGGACTACTCCAAGTCCTACTATCGACATATCACATTGCACCTCCCACAGTTGAGATGGGTCCGGAAGAGCTAAGATGGGCACTGTATATAGAAGCTCTTTGAATTAAAGAAAGGCATTCTTGAATTGAAGATTCCATTCTCAATGCATTTCTTTTTGCATGAGCCTGGTTAGCAACGCTGCTAGGGTCGAATACCCATACATAAACCATCAAATGTAGTTTGCAAGGCCAAGGACATACAAAATCTGCCCAGTAGTTTTTGGGCGTGGCCAATCTACCAAGGCTTTTCCTTTTTGTAGGTCAACACGGGTACCTTCCTTGCCGACTATGTGTGCAAGGTATCTGAGTTCATGTTTTGAAAACTTACACTTAATCACATTTAAATGGAACCTCAGTTCCCAAAGGATTGTGAGGATTGGGGAGTGGCAGCAGCAGTGGAGCTACAGGCAGTGACGGTGGAGCCAGTGGCAGCAGCAGTGGAGCTACCGGCAGCAACGGTGGAGGCAGTGGTAGTGGAGCTACCGGCAGCAACGGGGCACAAGGTAGTGGCAGCAACAATAGAGCTACCAGCAGCGACGGTGGAGGCAGTGGCAGTGGAGCTACCAGCAGCGACTGGGCATGAGGCTGTGGCAGCAGCAGTGGAGCTACCGGCAGCAACGAAAGAGGCAGTGGCAGTGGAGCAACCGGCAGCGATGGTGGAGGGAGTGGCAGTGGCGGCAATGGAGGAGTGAGTGGCACTGCTGGAGGAGCGAGTGGCACTGCTGTAGGAGCAAATGGAACTACTGGAGGAGCAAGTAGCCCTACGGGAGGAGCGGGTGGCACTGCTAGAGGAGTGAATAGCACCGTTGGAGGAGCGAGTGGCACTGCCGGAGGAGGGAGTAGCATTAGTGGAGGAGCGAGTGGCAATGTTGGAGGAGCGAGTGGCACTGCTGGAGGAGCAAGTGGCACTGCTGGAGGAGCGAGTGGCGGCCATGGCACAGGAGAAGGCAGTGATGTGTCTAGAGTGGAGCTTGTGCGCGTTCTACATGAAATGGCTGACGATCCGGATGCTGTGGACTACAAGTTAGTTTGGTTGATTCAGGAATACAGATTGTAGTTCTGCATTTTATTGGGTTACATAGTAACCAATTGTTTTCATTTGGGTATCCCAACAAAAAAATGTTGGAAAAACAACCCAAAAGAAAATACAAAATGAAATCACACTAAAGAATTAAATCTTCAACAAGTGTAGTATGATAACAATTTCAAGGACCTCCAAACACATGTGATCCTGGTGAAATGCCCAAATTGTGTAATTCTTGAATAGAATTATATCCTGTTTGCTCACCTATAGGATGAACTATATGACTTAACCTTGCTTACAATATCCATCATTACTTCTTAGGAACCATCATTCATGCCTCTCATGTTGTGCTACTATCAACAAATGGATCAAAACTCACAACATTTCTATACACACATTAAGTGAAAAATCTAAGTCTTTACTTTGTATGACCATGTACCCTATAACAAAACATTCTTAAAAGTGAAAAATCTACTTCGAAAATAAGAAGTCCCCCAATCTATGTAGATGTGAGACACCAACTCCAAGGAGTCCAGGCATGCTCAAGGCACGGCTAGTCCTCAAAATCTGGGCACACATGGAAACATGATGTAAAACATGTTATTCTTTGCAAAAAGCTTCACAACATTTATGCAAAAAGATTGGTGAAAAGAACATTTCATAGTTCGTGTACACTACGAGAGTGGACCCTTTTTCTGGGAGCCAGACTACCTCGGAGCATATTTGGAACCATGAATGTACAAGACACCTGTCCTCTCACATAAATGAGAAAGAAACATTTCTATGCAAAATACGCACGCACTCAAATACACAAACGCAAAAGCACGCTCGCACACAAGCACATGCATGTTCACACATGCACATACACTGTTCCTCCCTCTACATGGATTTCTCCCATCTTCCCTCCACTTCCAAACAACCCCCCTTCCACATGCAACTCATAATCAGACTTGGAGACTTTTCTAACACGTCATAGACATTGGTCTTGGTATCCGGTTTTGGGTCTTCACCTTTCAGTTTTCAGCTTTTGGCCTTCGACCCCATAGTCTAAAACATTCTCTCTTGTGTCTTCGGTCTTCACAATTCGGTCTTTTGTCTTCCGTCTTTGGTCATTCGTAATCAGTCCACCTGTATTCTTCTAAGTCATCACATCACATCACATGGAAAAACATCACTCAACATCACACCATATCACATTGCAATGCAACACATCATACGCGTTGCTTTGCTTCCTTTCGCATACCTTCACTACATAACTTTGCATCACAATCCAAGACATTGTATTGACTATTGTACCACTAAACCCACATACAAACATCGACACACCACAAACCCATAGACCCAGGGCGCAAACATAGACACGACAGAAACCACACACCCTTCACAAACCCATACACATACACCACATACCTCACACATGTACACACACACACACACACACACACACACACACGCATACATGTACACAAGCATATACACACAAAAGTACATGCACACACAAACATGCACATACACACACACACACACACAAACCTGCGTACACACACACACACACACACACACATGAACACACACACACACACACACACA
>SZWC01017449.1:11781-28156 GCA_023375785.1 Penium margaritaceum | reverse complement strand
TCTCTCTCCCCCTCTCTCTCTCTCTCTATATATATATACACATATATATATACATATATATATACATATATATATATATATATATATATATATATATCCATCCCTCGCCTTGCTCATTCAAGGAGGCAAGGAGGAGAGGGTGTAGACGAGGGCTCGAGGCCAGAGGCCTCAGCCCTTGAGGCCTCGTGGCCTTATGGGCACCGATCGAGCCACCAGCTCGATCTTCCATTGGTGGCTTGCCTGCATTTGGCCAGCTGGTACCTTGACTGGCCGCCATCCACTCAGCCGACCGGCCGCTATGCTGGTAGCCGGCGGGTGGCTGGGCATTGGCTAATCCTTGTAGTAGCGAGGGGTTGCTCGCAGCCACCCCCTTGATATCGCAAGGTGGGAGGGGCCGAACCGGCCCGCCTGCTACAAATACTGTATTTGTGATTTCATGTGCGATAAAAGAGCTGTAGAATTGCAGTTACACTTGTTTTGTTTCATTTGATATTCCCTTAAAGTCTTTTTGTGGAGTTTTATTTGAGAAAAAACCTTTCATGTTTGAGAATGGCACAACTTACTTACATTCCAGTGGATGTTACGTGTAGGAGTGTTTCACAAGTTTTCTGCATTCGTTACATCCTTCCATGTTTCCATGTCCATATGCACTTACATTCACACATTTGTNCTCTCTCTCTCTCTCTCTCTCTCTCTCTCTCTAGAAGTATGATCCGCCCATCATATCAATTAACGGTTGTGAATATTTCTCTGACCGAAAGTTAATGTCCAAACTCAACAAACAGTTTGAGACATAGAAAAATGAGTGTCATTTGATTTTAAGACATCCTTTCCTACGTGGCCGGCATCCATGAGTTTCGGAGAATGATTCTATGAATCAAAACGCACAATCACAACGAGTGCCCTAAATCAAGACGTAATAATAAATCGTTATGTGACATTGTGCTTCTGCGCAAATGGGATGCCATATGCGGTTGAAAAGCATTTGTCAGAGAAAACGATACATCCAACCATTCGAGGCCCAAAAACGACGATTCGAATCATTGTCTCCCGTCGCAAGTCCCCATCGATGGGGTGGATGTCGTCGCGCGAAATCAATCACTGACTTTGCAAAGTACAAACTACGCAGATTTTATTCGTCCCAACCGTATTTGCCGTTTACTTGAACAGGTCACCGTGAAGGAGGGGAGTAAAAGCACAATTATAGAGGAAAACACAATTTTACCGGGGTTTTCAAAAGGGTACGCAAAAATGACAGGTCCGTGACAGGGCACTCGGATATGACGACTTTCGAAGGGGCACGCCAAAATGACGACTTATTGTATGGGCATGCAGAAATGACGAGTTTTTTTTTTGGGTGGGGGGGGGGCGCAAAACTGACGCCTTTTCGGAGGGGCACACAAAACTGACAAAAAGTAGATATTCCACCTTTTGTAAAAGGCACACAAAAAAGCAACGTTTTTGTGGTTGGGCCACGTCAACATCCCCTCCATTGAAATAGATTTGTACAAAGTGTGTCTATCTCCATGTCTTCTCTCAATGTAAAGATGGAAGTTTCTTTCCTTTTCAATGTTTCACATGATCACACGTGGTGTTTGTGATAAGAAAAAACACAACCTCATGCCATTCTCACCTTCTCATGTTGCTCGCTTAAATCTCTCTTGCTCACCTTTGACTTTGTGATATCATTCACAAATGCTAGAAGTAGCCTCGTCTCTTGATGAGCACACACAAATGTCATCATTGGTTGTATCCTCTATAAACAAAACTTTAAAACAATTATTTCAAACTCGACTAGTCATCTATGGCACATGTGAAGTAGCAAGTATTCATTTTTTTCACAATCATTGTGCACATGGTAATGGAATCACTTACCTCTTAACACAAACTTTAGCATTCTACTTGAGAACCCATATTGTCTGAAAATTATTGAGTTTTTTAAATTCATATCCTTTTAAGGTCCTTTTTGGGATGTAATGGAATACCTTATAATTCTATACATGATATCTTTGGTTTACGCGGGTTTGACCATAAACCCATTGAATTCTCAATAGATACGCCATATCCACAAACCGCTCTTTAACGATGCCATATCCAACTGATTTTAAATGTACCACTGATACATCCACCGGTCAAAGAAAAACAAGGACGTATAAAAAAAAGCGCGAAAACACCATGTCGTCGTTGCATGAAATGCAGCTTCGGATTGATGACATCATGACGCCCCTTGAACAATCACAAACCCCACATTTGAGGTGTTTGTAAGTTTTTTAGGGAGGGGTTTGCGTGAGGAGTATGAGACACCCCATGTGTTGGAAGGGAATATCGCGGACCCAGCAGATACCCGCGCAAAAAATAAACTCTCAACCCCGAATGTAATTCGAGGTTGGGTTCGAAGGCGTTTGTCTCGCAAACCTAAGGTGTTTTGTGTTCCATGAATAAGAAAGGAAAATTTGAAATGGGCGTTTTCGCTCAATCGCGATTGAGAGATGACCCTTTTTTTGTTTTCTTTTCCGACATGCAAACCCCCTTATTACGATGTAGGGTTTTATGTTTTGCACGAACGGAGCCCGCACAAAACATAGAAACCCTACATCGTAATAGGGGGTTTGAGCGTTGAAAAAGAAAATGGAAAAAAGGGTCATCGCTCGATCGCGATCTCACGAGGGAGCGTGGGTCGCGATTGAGCGACAGTTACATGACCCTCCTCGCCATGCTCGATCAGCGATGCATGTCGCTGATTGAGCATGGCGAGGGAGCCGGATACGTTGTTCTTTTTTTCAAGTGCTCGATATGGGGGACATATGTTTCTGCTCGTGGATATGGGAGGGTCCGCAATTCAGGATTATGAATCTTGGCTATTTCGCCCTTTGGTTGAACATGGTAATGAAAGCATGTCGAATTTTCCACGCAAGAAATAATTTTCTTTTATGTGCATATGGTTCCTTCATTACGTTGAGTTACGTTATGTCCTCACCCATAGGAGAAGAAACGCCCTTTTTATTGGAATGTTTCCAAGTTATCATGGATAAAGTTACAATTTCTCCAATTCCACCCCATGCAAGGATGCTACAAGTGTAGGAATTGGAAGAGAAGGAATCATCCCATAAAATTGTTGGTATGTGTCCCACTGATTTGCTGTGACCTCTGGCCTCGCTGCACACTCACCGCCCTGATGCAGGTGATTAATGCTGGAGTGACACCGGCGCTGACGTCACTGCTTACGTGGCACCGGATCGGAAGGAGAACATCCACTCTCTTGTTGCTGGCATCAAGGCTACCTCTAGCAGAGGCGTTTGTAACCTGAATTGTTGTTGACACAAGGATTCCTAGTGTATGACGGGGATGTATGTCCGGGTTGTCTTCCCGGGTTCGCAAGGTTGTATGCGTGCAGGAAAATGCATGGGCGAGGTCTCAGGTTCGAGTCTCACTAGGCGCGGGTGCGAGCGAGGATGGGCTCGCCGTTCGCCCGCTCGTCACCCCGCCACCTGCTCGATTGCACCCAACAACACTCTCTCCTGTGACTCAAGTTTTCTTTACGTTTCGCTTGTCAAGCATTCCCGTCCATGGCGTCTTGTGCCTCGCTTGGCTCGTGATTCCCCACTTCCCTAGCTACCCCTATAAGCAGGCTCCTCTATCCTCTGGTATCAAAGCGTGTGAGGGAACGCGTTGTTCTCCCACAAGCGCATCCGGCTCTGGACCATCACCGATAGCGTGGTGTCTCTTCATCACGTCATTCACGTCTTCCGCCGCCATCTCACCTGCGATCTAGCAGTACAGTCAACCAAGAAGCCCGCAACGTCCAGCTCGACCATGCGGTGACCTTGGTGTGTGGCCATGTTCGCTCTAGTGGCAACACCGACCGACGCCATCCCCACCCGCCATCTTCTTGGCTGCACCGCATCCACCTAGCACTCCGCACATGCTGTTGGAACCACTACAAGCTTCCCTTCACAACCGTTGCAGCTCTGGCAGTGTCAGGGGCGTCTCTTCGCCTCCCACACCGTTTCTAGCCTATGCCGTCTGCTAGAGCTACAACCACACCCTCCAATGCCTCCGGCATCCTAGTCCTGTTTCAGCGGACCCGTGTCCCTGCAGCCACCCTCGCTGCTACTATGATAGGGCCGACGACCTAGGCAGCAAGTGCAGCCGTGGACGGAGCCCTGTGGCACGTGCCACCACCTCCATTGGTGGTGACGCGGCAGTCGCAATCACCTCCATCACAGCTACAGCAGTCGTAGCAGATGGCACAGAAGTGAGTGCAGTAGCCAGACTGGGCATCAACTACAGTGTCACAACGACAACCATCTTAGTAGGAGTTGCTGAGTCCGCCAAAGCTACAGCGGATCTAGCTAGTGTACACACGATAGCAGCAACCGCAGCACTCGCGAGCGGCAGTAGCAACAGCAGCACCCGTGGCAACAGCAGCACAACAACGTCATCTCCAATTGTAGTGGCCACAGTAACAGCCGTTGAAGTTGCAAGCACCGCCTCGTGGTGCTGCGTTTGTCACGCTGGCGCAAACCGACAACCAGAGCGTACTTACTCCCTATGTGTACTACGAGGGGAGGCTGCCCCAGCACCACGCTCGTCGAATGAGAGGTGATCACAAATCTGAGTTTGCCGCCTCCACGTCTGCGTGGGCTTCCCGTCACCGTTCGGTAAGTGCCGCCCCGCCTCTCTCTCCCGGGGGGGATCCGCTATGGCAGGACGCTTCAGAGTTTGCTGTGGACCAGTTGCACTCAACACCCACACAAGACTTCGTATGTCTTGTGAGTGCTCTCACTTGCACAACGTTTGCTCTCATTGATGCCGTTGTAACAGCTGTAGCCATTTTTGTCGCCGCTACTAGAGCGTCGCGTGCTCCTGCCTCGACTTTGGCAGGGCGGGCAACTGACGCATACACAGAGGCAGCAACTGTTGTTGGTCCCATTGCTGCAGCTGCTACTAACATAGGCATACAGGTTTCTGCCGTAGCGTCTGCCATTGCTTTTGCCATAGTCGTAGCTGCGTCAGCTACATCAGCAGCTGCAGCCTCTATCCGCAACTCTACAACAGCAACATTCGTCGCATCAACATCTGCTCCATCAGCTGCCTCCAGCTTCGTCACGGTGATTGTCTCCATCGCAGCCGTCTTCATCACACTCGGTGCCGCCTGTGCCACCGGAGCCTTTGCTCTGGCGGTGTCCATCGTCTCCACCATTTCTATCCTGTCTGCCTCCGCAGCGGCTATTATTCCTCTGCTTGCCTTTCTGCGTAGCCCATCCTCCTGACTCTGTTTGCTGCATCCTGTACATGCTTGCATTCTTCTCTTGCCAGCTGTGTGTGGCTTGTCTTGTCTGACTCGGGCTGGGCTTTCCTACAGCATCTTTATCTTTTGCCTTAGGCAACCCCATGTTTCCCACGCCCACTGGGGCTAGAGAAACTCTGCCGAAATCTGTCCGGCAGAGCCCGCACGTCGTCACCATGCCCGGTGACGACGAGTCAGTCATTGCGGCTCTTCAGCGCTAGCTGACCCTCGCTCGTGAGGCCCAGCAGGAGGCCGAGGACCGTCTTAAGCTCGCTGAGGACAACCGCGCTACTTTCGCTGATGAAGTGGCCGCCATTGTACTTCGCCGCCTCCCCGCTGCGTCCGCTATTCCCCCTGCCGGGGCCACTCTCCCAGTTGGCACCACCTCTGCCTCCAGCACCTCTACTGCTACACACACTAGCACTGCCGCTGTTGCTACACAACTGCCTGCGCCTCGCCAGCATGATTTCTTTTCTCAGCCGCCTGCATTTACCTCTGCACTTGCCTTCTCCTGGGAAATGCGCTTCAGCGCCTGGGCTCAAGGAGAGCAGCTGTGGGAGTACTACTCCCCTGCTATTGCTCCCTTCACACCGCTTGGTGCTGAATCCGCCGGTGCATTCTGCGCTCTCATCGCCGCTGCCCCTGAGTCACTGATTGATGATGTTGGCACCTTCAATTCTGATCTTGCTGCCCAGCGCCTTGCTGACCCCATTGGCGCATACGCCATGCTGCGTCGCCGTACCACTGTCATTGGACAAGCCACATAGAGCGCGCTTACAGTCCAGTTTAACATGCTCATTATGTGTGTTGATGAGACCGCTAATGCCTATTGGGCTCGTGATCTCAAGCTCCTTTGTGAGCTCGGCAAAGCGGCACCTGGCCAGCTCTCTGCCATTTTGACCATGGTCAACGGTCTTATTCCTGACCTGTCAGATCTCCTTCTCGACGTCAAAGCCGATGAGCTTGAGCGCCTTGCCTCGGAGCCAGTCCCGCCCATGTCACCCCTGGGGGTTGGTGCTCTCTGGGACTTCACGTCAGAGCGCCTTGCTGCTTGGTGGACTAGCCTTCAGAACAGGCGCTTCCACCGCTCTGCCGTCACGGGTGTTGGTGCGCTTACCATTGCTGCTGCACCCTCCTCCTCTTCTGCCACTTTCTCTGCCTCGGCCGCTCCTTCCTCGTCCTCCCCCGCCTCTGCCCTCGCTTCTCAAGGTCGTGGAAAGGGTAAGGGGAAGGGCAAGGGCAAGGGCAAGGACAAGGACGCCTCTGCTTCCTCGCGGGTTTCGGGAGCTGTCGTGTGTTGGAACTGTGGCTCTACTGAGCACTCTGCTTGGACTTGTCCAGCTCCTCCGAATGACATCCGCCTTGCCTTGTCATGCGCGCTCACTGGGCTCACACCTCTAACTCCTCCGCACCAGCGCCCTCTCACGTCGGTGTCCCATCGCGCTCCTCCACCCCACTCCCGGCTCAGGCTCACGCCGCCTGTAGTGTGACTTCTCCTCCGCCTCCTATCCCCTATCCCTGGGGCTGGCCATCTCCTTATGGCGCCCCTGCGTATGCTAGCGCCTTGTCATCAGCCTACACCGCTTTACCGTGGTTCCTCCCTTCCACCGGCGCGTCTACTCCAGCTCCGCCGGCGTCTGTGGATGGTGATCGCGGTGATCGCGAGCGCCACCTTGAGCAGTCCCTCCTCTAGCTCCTTTGCCTTCACGATCAGGGAGGTGAGAGTGTTGCATCGGTGGCCAGAGGTCTTGTGTGTGAGACTGATAGTGTCCTTTGAGGAGATCCTCCCGATCACGCCCTGGGTGCCTTGTGTGCGTCTGTCGTGTGGATTGAGCATTGGCAGACCGACATTCTTCCTCGTGGTCTCTCCCTCTGTACGTTGTCTCCGTCCTCCGTTGGCACTGTTGCCACGTCCAGTGTGCTGCCCTCCATGCGTGTGTCCAGTGGCCTCTGGGTCCTTGACTCAGGGGCGACCCACCACATGACGTTTGTGCGTTCCTCGTTTGTCTTGTTAGGCCCCGTTGGTTCCGTCCACTTTGTTCGTACTGGGTCTGGGCAGTTGCTGCTTGTTTAGGGTGTGGGCATCGTGCGTTTTGTTGGACCCAGTGGTGCCCTATACCTGCCTGACGTTTTGTATGTGCATTCGCTGGAACTCAGCCTGCTGTCTGTGCCATCCCTGGATGATCAAGGTATGGACTTTACTACTAGCCGTGGTGTCGGCAACTTCTATCTTTGTTCCACTCAACGTGCTGTTCTCCGTGGCGTGAAGTGTGGCCAACTCTATCGTGTTCCCTTGCACGCCCCCTCCGCTCCTGCCGTGGGTGTCACTCTTGCTCACGTTGCACCCTCTCTCGCTCCTGACCTCGTGCGTCTCTTACATCATTGCCTTGGTCATGTCCACACTGATGCCATTCACAGAATGCTGCGTCTCCAGCCTGCTCTTGGCCTCTTGCCCTCTACCTTCCCTGCCCCTTACCATGCCGACTGCCTCGACTGTGCGCAAGGGAAGATGCATCGCTCTCCTTTCTCTTCTTTTGAGTCACACTCTACACATCCCTTGGATCGTGTTCATGCGGATGTCATGGGGCCTTTGCCTCATGACCTCCTTGGTGACGTTGGTCGCTACGTCTTGTGCCTTACCGATGATTTTTCTCGCTTTTGCTGGGTGTTTGCTCTTTGTCAGAAAAGCGATGTCTTTTCTGTCATTGAGTCATGGCTTGTTCAGGCCGAGTGTGCCTGTCAGCGGTCGCTGCGTGTCTTCCGCTACGTCCGTGGCGGTGAATTCCTTCGTCCCACCGCTCATCTCCTTGAGTCTTGTGGGATGTGTCTGGAGACGTCGGGTCCTTACACACCCCAGCAAAACGATGTCTTTAAGCATTGGAACCGGACACTTGCCGACGGTGTCCGCACGCTTTTGTCTGAGTCCGGTCTGCCGCCGCTCTTTGCCTTCGAAGCAATGTGGTACATGACGTGGGTCTGGAACTGTGTTCCACACGACCCCCTTCCTTGTACTATCATACCCTTTGAGCGCTGGCATGGTCATCGGGCTGACCTTTGCCTAGCTCAGGTCTGGGGGAGCATTGCTTCTGTCTCACTTCCGAAGGATCTTCGTGATGGGAAATTGTCCCCTCGCGGTCGTCTATGCCCCTTTCTCGGCATCTCCGCGCAGTCCAAAGTCTGGCGTTTTTGGGATCCCGTCCATCAGCGTGTCGTCGAGTCTGGCGACGCTCAGTTCTTTGAGTCTGTCTTCCTTCAAGACATTAGTCGTCTATCCCCTGACTTTTGCCTCCTGCCTCTCTCTCTCGGCTGAGGGGGGATGTCGGTCTTGCCAGTCCGGCAGTCCCTGTCGGTCCTGCCGATCCGGCAGTCCCTGTTGCTGCATTGCAGTTATCACCCTCGTTGCAGTCCTCGTCATCCGGACCTGTCCCTACCTCCTCTGCGTCCTCTTCCTCTGACGTATCTTCCAGCCCGTCTGACGTCCCATCGTCCCCGGTCACTGACTCTGCCCAATCTGCCTCGTCTCCCGCTGTTCCGTCCAACCGGGGCACTTCTCCTGTTGCCTGTTCACCCGCAGCCTCTCCTGTCCGGGTGTCTGACCCGCCTCCGCATGTCCTTGCTGGATTTGCCCCTATCTCACTCTTCGTCTAGGTTGGGCATCTTCATGCCTTACCCAACCGCTCTCACACCTCCATGACCTCGGCACGCCCTCCCCCATCCCAGCCTGCGTCTCAGCCACCCCACTCGCCAGTGCTTCCCACCGGCATGGACGCACTGGGCTTGGCTACAAGGGTTTTCCATCCCAGTTTCGCCCTCAGCTACACGCTTCTTGCCTTTGAGCATGAGCGGGCCTTGGAAGCTGCGGTCTTGAGTAGCATTGCAGAGTGTCACACCACGTCCGTCACCACTGCCTTGCCCCCTGAGCCGACCACTGTGCATCATGTCCGTGCAGCCTCTGACGCCCAGTAGTGGGAGGCTGCAATGCGTGACAAGCTCAAAGCCCTTGATGATCATTCGGTCTATGAACTTGTTGATCTTCCGCCTGGGCGCAAAGCCATTGATGCCCGTTGGGTCTTTCGGCACAAGGACAAGCTCAACGGTGCACTCGACAAATGGAAGGCACACCTCACGGTAAAGGGGTACTCCCAGGTCCCCGGCGTCAACTTCGATGAGATGTTTGCACCAGTTGGGCTTTACACCACTGCCAGAGCACTGTTGAGTCTCATGGCTCACCATGACTGGGAGTTAGAGCAGATGGATGTGAACAATGTATACCTCCACAGACAGTTGGACGAGGAGATCTACGTGGTTCAACCACCTGGCTTCTCCGATGGCACTGACCGTGTGTGGCGACTGCGGAAGGCTCTCTATGGCCTAAAGCAGTCGCCACGGTGCTGGAACCAAGAGATCACGCCCACTCTTGAGAAGGGACGTTACCGGCGTAGTACGGTGGATCGATCACTCTTTGTCAGCCCAAATAATGTCCCGTTCGTCACTGTTCTTGTCTACGTGGATGACATGCTGATAGCATCGCCTAGTCAAGCAGCTTTCTAGTAAGTGAAGACGCTCTTGCAGTCCACGTACAAGATGAAAGACTTGGGACCTGCTCGCGTCTTCTTAGGCATGGAGCTTGAGCGCGACCGTTCTCGCCGCACACTCCATGTCCACCAGGCTGCATACGTCCGTAACCTAGGGGAGCGCTTTGCCTTACTACTAGAGTCCACACCCACTGCGTCCACGCCCATGACCCCAGCGGGCCAAAGGCTGCTGAAGGCAGTCTATGTGTCCAAGCTGTTGGAGACAGTCGATGTGACTGACTATCTCCGCGTCATTGGATCATTGATGTACCTAGCGACCACGACCAGGGCAGATGTCGCCTTCTCCGTGAACTTCTTGGCCCAGTTCTCCCAGGCTCCCCAAGCCCGACACATGGAGGCTGCACTGGGCATTGTCAGGTACGCTCTCTCCGCAGCACGCACTGGATTGTGCTATCATGCACAACCATCCATTGTCATGGATGGATACACGGACAGCGACTGGGCACATGACACTGACGCACGCAGTTGTACAGGTTACATCTTCCTCATTGGTGGGACCGCTGTGTCGTGGAAGAGTGGTAAACAGGGTTGTGTGGCGAGCAACTCAAGTGAGGCTGAGTATGTTGCTCTAGGTGCAGGCACTTGCGAGAGTGTGTGGCTATGTCGCTTGTTACAGCAACTGTGCGTCCCCATTCGCTGCATCACTTTGCGCCGTGACAATCAAAGCACTAAGGCGATTGCTGAACATGATGGCATGCATCATACAAGCACAAAGCACATAATGTTGAGCATCATTTTGTGTGCGAGCGTATTGCTGTAGGTGATGTCCAGGTCGTCTGGGTTGATACACGACAGCAGCGTGCTGATTTCCTAACGAATGCACTGAGCAGCAACGTCTTCCAGGCGGCTGTGCATGCTGTTGGACTGTTGTGTTCACGTGGTGATCCTGGTTGAGTGGTTGTGGTTAGTGCTCATACAGTTGTCTGTCACTCCTCGTGACACTCGTTTGTGATTGTGCACTCGTGTCACTGTGCGTCNACGTCACTGCTTACGTGGCACCGGATCGGAAGGAGACCATCCACTCTCTTGTTGCTGGCATCAAGGTTACCTCTAGCACAGGCGTTTGTAACCTGAATTGTTGTTGACACTAGGCTTCCTATTGTATGACGGGGATGTATGTCCGGGTTGTCTTCCCGGGTTCGCTAGGTTGTATGCGTGCAGGAAAATGTATGGGCGAGGTCTCAGGTTCGAGTCTCACTAGGCGCAGGTGCGAGCGAGGATGGGCTCGCCGTTCGCCCGCTTGTCACCCCGCCACCTGCTTGATGGCACCCAACAACACTCTCTCCTATGACTCACGTTTTTATAATGTTTCGCTTGTCAAGCATTCCCGTCCATGGCGTCTTGTGCCTCGCTTTGTTTGTGTGTGTGGCTTCCACCTGTCACGAGCGACATCAAGGAGAGCAGCGGTACAGGAGAGAGCGACGACATGGTCTCGGATGCGGACCCCGGAGACACCGACGCGTCGACTGGTGGTGGACCACCCATTCCGAGCTGGCCGACGACTGCCCCAGCGTCGTGGATGCTGTCTCGGACCTCTTGCAGGTTTTCTGCAGCCTATCCTTGATGCGGACGCAGCTGGCACCGAAGCACCTACGAGTGGTGGCTCCATCCACCAGTAGCTTCCAGAGAGCTACCACAACGCCCTGGGTGCTTGCCGGGGTGCTTTGCGTTTTTTTTGCAGACGCTAGAGTTTTCTCGGTGGACTGGCTCTTGAGCCTGATTTGTATGTTCTGCATTTTCTGTCCACCGATCGGTGCCAGAATTATGTGTGTGACCAGTCGTAGCGTCCGGCTTGAGATTGTGCATCTCTAGGTTCAAACGACACAGCGCTCTGATTTGTCTGCGCAGAGTTACGGCCAAAACCGTGTTTTTGGGCCGGTTTTTAGGACAAACTTTGCACTGCCGCGTGCGACACCTGTCATGCGCCGCGGCCGGTATTTGTGCCGTGGACTTTTCATTTGTTATCTCTCTTTACAATTATATTCATTATGACCTTCCTGATACTCTGTACGTGTCCCTATCCAGCCCCTTGCAGTTTTGTCTCTGACTTGTGACTGTTGTCACATTTTGACCTAGCGCTGACGCCTAGAGTTGCGGCAAGTGGTTAGGAAGGTTCTTGGAAGTTCCTCATGGTATCAGAGAAAACGAGCCACAGCTCATTGTGTTGTGTAGCAGAGATGCAGCAGTAGTGAGTGGCAACAGCGGCAATCACCCATACCAGTAGCAACAGATCATGGAGGGACCCAACACGACTACGTTGTAGCAGAGCGTTGGAGGTAGTAGAGACAACGGCGGCAGGTGCAAGCAATAGCCGCAGTAGCAGCAATCAGCGGCGAGAAGCACGTCCGGCGGTAGCGGCTATGGGCAGCACCCACTACAGCAACAGCACCGGGTGGCAGCAGGAGCAGTGTCTTGCTACCGTTGTGTACACAAAGATAATAGGGGAGGAGAAGCAGCTCGTAGGAGAATTAGCAGCTTTCGGCAGTGGCGGCTGCAAGCAGTGGTTGCACGCAGCAGCAGCAGCAACTTACAGTAGCAACGGCGGGCAGCAGCTGCAGCAGCAATAGCAATGGCGATCAGTTGAAGCGATAGTTGCAGCAGGCGGCAGCAACAAGCAACGGCAACAGTAGCTAGTGCCAGCAGCAACTAGCGGCTGCGAGCACCAACAGCAGGCAACATCGAGCAACAACAGCAGCAGCAGCGGCAGGAGGCGTAGCGGCAGCAGGAGCAGCAGCGGCGGTGCCAGCGGGCAGCTGCAGCGTCCAGCCGCAGCTGCTCACGCGGGCTGCAACAGCAGCAGCAGCCCACGCAGCAGTGGCAGCTGCAACAGCCGCAGCCACCGCTACTGCTTGCTTGCCCCGTGAAGCTGCACTACAGCTTTGCGTTGCGAGCAAGTTGCGCGAGGGTGCTTGCTCGCAACGAGCTAGCTCGCTCGACGGGCTCGCAGATCGAGCTCGATCGACGGGCTCGCTCGAAGCGAGGGTCGAGCTAGACCGAAGAAAAAAGGAGAGAAGGGGGTTGGGGGCTCGAGTGGGGCACCCCAGAGAACCCCAAAGGGGACACCTGAGGAGGTAGCACCATCACACAAAAAAAAGCAACAAAAAAATGGGGAGAAGGAGGACAGGGGGTTCCTTGAGTGGGGTAGTTGAGTAAGGCCCGGGAAGGGGTAGCCCACTCGTGCCAAGCGTCGGTGAACAAAAAAAAAAAGCAACAAAAAGAATGGGGTGATTTTTTTTTTGTTATTTTACTTTTTAGTGTGCCTTTAGGCCACTACCGTCGATTGACAACGGGAACCGCTATAGAAGCAGCCGCCGCGAGAGTCGCAGCAGCAGTAGTAACAGCGAAGGTGGCTTGAGGCCACAGCCGTCTGTTGACAACGGCACCTCGTGCAGCATCAGCGACACCGAAGGCGACTTGAGGTCGCACGTTGTGATGGTTGCGCCATCGTCACCGGGTGCAACATTGTAGCAACACACTACGACTGAGGTTGTCGCCTTGAATGACGATATTGCAGCTCATCTGAGAGACGTTGCTGCATTCGTATCCCTCTACGTGGTGCTTTGCACCACCGAGGTCGAGTGTGTGAGATTATCACCTACGCTCTGCTCTCGACATGAGCTGCGCAGCGTGGTCATGGGCGTTGCCATCGCCGTGGTTTGCGCCTGAGCCTCAGTCGTGGCAGTCGCCACAGGTACAGTAGTCGATGCAGCCATGGCACGAGTCCCACTTGTCCTTATGGTTTTTGTGCTCTTACTGTCGAGATAGGCAGCATGGCTAGCGCCAGTGCCGACAACGCCCTCCTGGGTAGCATCCCCCCTGGGTACGATCCTCTCTACCTCCTCCTGCAGTGGATACGTCACTGAGTGATGCCACAGCGCTTCTGCGTGGTGATATGGCCGCCCTACACATTGAGGTCCGGAACCTCCAGCGCATGGTCCAGCAGCTCCTTGACCACATGACTTCCGAGCGAGCTACCACCCTCCCGCAGGTTTTGCCTCCCACTTTATCCTCATCTTCCTCCTGATCCTGCATCCCGTCCTCTGACGATGCTAGTATATCGGATCTCTCGTCTACATCCATCGCCATCCACTCCGTTTTGGAGGCTGTCGGTATCATACCGACAGACGGACCCTCAGCCCCTTGGAGTATCGCTCGTTCTTGCACTCATCGTGCGCGGCGGCGAGCTGCTCGTCTTGCATGGCGCGCACAAGCACCACCATCAGACGCGGGTGTGGGAGGAGTCTCCGGTGACGAGACCCCCTCGTCTCCTATCCACGGGTTGGTCTGCCAAGTCCCCACAGCTCCTGCCGATGTGTCAGTCGTGGGGGGGATGGTTTGTCCGGTGACGACCGCGGCGGAGCTTGGCATTGGTGAGGCGACAGCTTCACATCGCAGGATGATTGAGGCAGGTGACGCTACACAGTAGACTCAACTAGTGGAGAGTTCGGCGGGGGGAGACGTTTACCCTGATGGAGACTCTTTGTCGGAGGAGGATTGGTCCGACGTTGCGTCTGATTCTGGGATGGACATGGTGTTTGTTGATACACTAGCTGATGACATGACAACAATCGATGAGGAGCTGCGCCCAACGGTGTGCGCGCTCCTGCGTTTGCTGATGTGGAGACAGATGCCATGGTGCCAAGAGCAGCAGCAGGAGCAGGCAATAGGGATGCTGATACTCGGCCCCTAGCAGACGCCCAGGTGGTTCAGATAAATAGTGTTGGGCAGTAGGAGCAGGTGATGGATCACCAGGACGAGGCAGACTTCCTGTATGAGGATCAGACGTCCGTCGTGGAGTGGTCGGACACAGGGTCGGAGGCAGACGTAAAGGCCTAGTGCGCTACCATTCTTGCAGTTGCCGCGGCATATGCACGAGATGGCCCCTCGGTGGGAGCAGACGTGAGCGTGTGCGACATGGAGGATGCAGAGCGAGCTGCGGACCTCCGACACCTCGCTGTCCTGACCGGTGCCGCTGACACCACGACGATTCCAGCCGAGAACACAGCTACTCTCGTCCGAGCTACAGTTCCTTTACCCGAGCGCCTACACTTTGCAGTCGACGAGCAGGAGGCAGTAGTGGCTCGAGCGGAGGCGCACGTGCAGAGTCTCATGGTCGAGCTCCGGGAGGCCAGTAGCTGTTCTTACACCGTGGATGTTCCAACACGACGGGCTGTCAAGGAGTGTGTGGAGGATGAACACAGGTGTCTCGAGGCAGCCGAGTGGTCTCTACAGGATGCACATCTGAGTCAGGTGGACCTCCAGCAACAGGTGGATGATGACCTGAGCACCAGGGGTCACGAGGAGCACCACAGCACTGACCGCACCTTCGATGACCACGACGTCGCCGCGGATGCAGCTGTACCTACACATGCCGACGTCCGGCCAGCAGCTGACGGCCGAGCAAAAGGTGTGTCACGATCAGTAGGTGTCTTCGCAGCAGTTGATCCTATAGCTCTAGACTACTTAGTGGGGACTCATTGTCTTGTGCTCCCGCTCTACCAGCACCTCGTGGCCCGACTGCACTTCAGTCGACAACTCACGTAAAGGATGTCGACTTGTGCGACGAGCAGGCGTAGCTCCACTCCTTCCTACGGGGTGAAACCGTGAGGCTACAGCAGGCTTTGGCTCGTGCCAACGCACACACTATCAAGGTCCACCGTCAGGTTTGTTTCACGATTGACCGTCTACATGGCACAGATGCAGCCAGCCGGTCGGCTTGCACTTCAGAGCTTGTCGAGCTCCACACGCGCCTCGACGCTGCGGAGGCCGCGAGGCGATATGCAGCTTAGTAGTTGGAGGCCATACAGCAGGCGGTTGTTTTGGAGGAGGCCCTCAGCGCTGCACCATTGACATCAGCAGATGACGACAGTAGTGACGACTACGACAGCGATGACGATGACAGCAACGATGACGCTCCGGGGTGAGGCTCTGTGCGAGCACATCCCACCAGCATCCTCATCACCCTTGCTATTGGTGTGCAGGGGTATGTGGCCATGGGGGAGCCGTGCTCCCTCCTCACGGATTGTGCTGGGAGCAGCCATCAGCTTTGCTCGTACTGTCAACCCAGGGGGAGTGTTGGTGTGTGGACTTTGGCCTGACACCCTTTTGAGGACAGCGAAGTTACTTGGGGTGTGGCACAATGCTATGGTCGAGGTTATGTTGGTCGAGATCCGCGCATCTGGTGAGTTTCACCAGTGTGATGTGGAGACCCATTGCCTCCATGTGTTATGTATGATCCATTCAAGGTTATGCTGGTCGAGACTCGCGCACCCGTTGAGTTCTACCGGTGTGATGTGGAGACGCATTGCCTACATATGTAATGTATGATCCATGCATGATGTGGTCGAGACCCGGACACCCGGAGACATTTTTCGGGGTCACGAGGAGATCTTCTTTCTCTGTCTCTCTTGCATGATGTTTGACACGTAGGTGTGTGATTGACTTTGTGCATGGTCGAGACCCCGGCATTTGGTGGGACGCACCATTGTCA
>SZWC01017448.1:0-50317 GCA_023375785.1 Penium margaritaceum | reverse complement strand
CATGTCCACCAGGCTGCGTACGTTCGTAGCCTGGGGGAGCGTTTCTCCTCTCTTCTTGAGTCCACTCCCACAGCGTCGACACCCATGACGCCAGCTGGGCAAAGGCTGCTGAAGACACTGGATGTGTCTAAGCTGGGGGAGGCAGTCAACGTGACAGATTACCTTTGCGTCATAGGGTCACTGATGTACCTGGCCACGACCACCAGGGCAGATGTCGCCTTCTCTGTGAACTTCCTTGCTCAGTTCTCACAGACTCCTCGAGCACGCCACATGGAGGCTGCACTGCGTGTGGTTAGATATGCTCTTTCCACTGCTCGCACCGGCCTGTGCTATCGAGCACAGCCATCGGTTGTCGTGGATGGATACATAGATAGCGACTGGGCACATGACACCGACGCTCGCAGTCGTACAGGTTACATCTTCCTCGTGGGAGGGACCGCTGTGTCATGGAAGAGTGGTAAGCAGGGATGTGTGGCTCGCAGTTCCAGTGAGGCTGAGTATGTTGCACTGGGTGCAGGCACCTGTGAGAGTGTGTGGCTGTGTCGCTTGCTTCAGCAACTTCGTGTTCCCATCCGCTGCATCACGTTGCGCTGTGACAACCAGAGCACTAAGGCCATTGCTGAGCATGATGGCATGCATCACACACGCACGAAACACATCAATGTTGAGCATCATTTTGTGCGTGAGCGTATTGCCGCAGGTGATGTCCAGATTGTCTGGGTCGACACACGACAGCAGAGAGCTGACTTCCTCACGAAGGCACTTAGCAGCAACGTTTTCAAGGGAGCTGTGCACGCAGTTGGATTGTTGTGTCCACGTGGTGATCCTGGGTGAACGGTTGTCCCTTGTGCTTGTACAGTCGTATGTCACACCTTGTGACACTTGTGTGTGCCTGCCCGTTTGTGTTGTGTGCGTCGGCTGTGGGTCATGGGGGAGTGTTGGTTTATGTGCCACAGACACGTTGTGACCTCTGGCCTCAATGCACACCCACCGCACTGACGCAGGTGACTGATGCTGGAGGGACATCGGTGCTGACGCCTTGGCTCAAGTGGTGGCGTCACGGCCTCACGACAGACGGTCCCTTGGCTCAGTCTGAAGGGAATTGCACAAGTACCTTGGGGTTGGATGCATTTTGGTTGTGTGCAGTAGACTTATGTTGTGCCCACCGGGTGCTTCTTTACGCAGACCTAGAGAGGGGCTAGGATAATCTCGTGGTCGAGTGGTGACTTTTGTCACTCACGGGGGCAGCGAGCCTTAGAGAGCTCGCCGCTCGCTCGCTCGCTGCCGCTCGCTCTCCCCTACTCTTAGCACCTCTGTTGTGTGTGACTGATTACTTTTGGCCTCGATCCTTGTCTCCCATGCATGACCCGCCATGGCTTGACTCACTCTATCAGTCACTTACCATGCAAGCTTCCTTGGCTGTTATAGTCTATTACCTACGGAGAGCACATGGAGCCGGCGACTCCTATCAGATCGCAACGTAAACAAATCGACTGCAACCGTGTTTCAAACCCAATAGAGCATGAAAGATGTTTTGTCCGTGCACTGTCTCACTGACTCATACTGTGACCTCTAAGCTGGTGTACATGCTCCTGCAGACGATTGACTGGATGGACGCTGATGCTAACGGGACGTTGTTCGGTGGAGTGGACGTGTCGCTGTGAAGCCGAGCACGTGTTTCTCCTCCTCCTTGCGCTCCTCGCACAACACCCTCACACGCCCAGCTCCATCGGTACTAACCCTTGGTTGTCACGTCATCAGTAGTCATAGATAGCTCTCAAGAGCAGTGCAACAGTCGCCCAGGTTCGGGCAGCCATAACTCCACGTATCTATTTTTCTCGCTGATTCTGACTGCACGACTCTATTCGCAACGTGGTTATATTGCTATTGACCAATTTGCATGCAAAACAGACAACGCCCAGGTTTGGGGCCGTCGGGTGTGTGCTAGGGCTCATCCACGAAATTTTGCTAAATAAATAATGCTAGGATTTTCCTGGTTGGCTGATTTTCTGAGTAATAAGTCTCACAGAGCTGAGGCGAGGCTAGAACTGAGAGGGGTCTCAGTTAGTTTCTCATTCTTCACTCCTAATCGTTCATTGCTTCCTTCCAGCTGCAGTTTTGGCGCTAACTCTGGTGCGTGCGTTTGTGAGTAACAAACCAGAGCTCTCTGACTTGGAATCTAGCGCAGCAGACTAAAGGGGCAGCAGACCGCTGACGCTCCGCTTTAACGACAGCGGCCAACAACGAGTGTGGGTTCCCGCATGCTGCCTCGACCTTTTTGGTATGAGGGTCGTAGCGTAGCAGACGCAGCAACCACAGCAGTGGCGTACAGGTTAGTGACTACGCCGACGGACCTCTCTTATGCGCCAGTGCAGGGGAAATGCTGCCGGATTTTTCCTGGCAGCAATAACCTGCCTGGTGGCGGTGTCAAAAATTTTCCCACAGCCACTGGGCCAGGGGAAATGCTGCCGGAAAAACTTTGGCAGCTTTCACCCCCAAGTGTGATATAGGGAGGTGAGCGACCAGCGCAGTGGCGTTATGCAACCTACTGGCGACGACACACGTGGCAATGTCGACTAGAGGAGTGAGTGACCCGCAGTAGCAGCAACAACAGTAGCAGTAGTAGAAATAGCAGTAGCAACAGCCACAGTAGTGGCAGTGGCAGCAGCGGAAGTGACTACAGCGGCAGCAACAGCAGCAATAGTGGGAGCAGTAGTAGCCGCAGCAATGGCGGCAGCTGTAGTGGCAGTCGTAACGGTGGTCAGAGCAGCAGCAACAGCAATTGCAGTAGCTGTAGCAACAACGGCAGCAGCGGAAGCAACCACAGCAACGGTAGTAGTAGTGGCAGCAATAGCCGCAGCATAGGCTGCGGCCACAGCAGCAACTGCGACTACAGCTACGCAGTAGCCGTCACTACTGCGGTTGCTACAGCAGCGGCCGCAGTAGCGCCGCGGCTGCAGGCTGCCGCTCCGCGTCGGCGGTTATAGCCCCGCCACCGCCGCTGAGCCCAGTACGGCCTAGGGCTCAACCCATCGGCCAAGATGAACACAAAAAAAATACAAAGAACAAAAACATGAAAAAAAACAAAACAAAACAACGTAACAAAATTAGGACTCCCACAGGAGCTGCCACAACAGCCACAGCAGCAGCAGCAGCAGCAGCAGCAGCAGCACCAACAATAGCAGGAGCAACAGCTGCCACAGCAGCATCGCCAGCAATAGCAACACCAGTGGGAGCAGCAGCAGCCACAGCAGTGGCAGCCGCATTGACAGCGGAAGCAGTAGCAACAGATGTTGCAGCAGCTACAACATTAACGGCAGGAGCAGCAGCTGCAAAAGTAGCAGCAGCAATAGTGAGCAACAGCGGCGACTGCGCCAACAGTCGCTATTGGAGCAGTAGCGGCAGCAACAACGGTAGCGGT
Source organism: Penium margaritaceum (assembly GCA_023375785.1). Taxonomy (NCBI): domain Eukaryota; kingdom Viridiplantae; phylum Streptophyta; class Zygnematophyceae; order Desmidiales; family Peniaceae; genus Penium; species Penium margaritaceum. Next base: position 46,896 of record SZWC01017448.1, on the reverse strand, counting down.
GGCAGTATTGTCGGCGGCCACATCAGTAGCGGTAGCCGCAACAGCATTCGTAGGAGCAAGAGCGGCACCAGCACCATGAACAGAAGTAGCCGCCATAGCAGCTAAAGCACAGGAAGTCACGGCAGCAGCTAAAGTAGTAGGAGTAACAGCAACAACAACAATACCCAACCAAAATGATACCGGTAGCATGGAAGACAGCTCTAGAAACCCCCATAGCGAACCTGCAGCGCCAGGTCAATCAGCTACGCCAGATGCTTGCTGTGACCAGCACCAGCTAGACTATCCTCCCCGGATAACCTGGTCCTACGCTGACTACGACAGCGCAAACAGCAAGGCAACACTAGGTGCAGCAGCAGCTGGAGACGGTCACCAGTGTCCTAGGATCCGGAGCTGGTGCGGCTGACCCCTGTCAACGCAAGGACTTCGAGTTCCCTCCACCTGTACTCGACAGAGATGAGCAGTTCCCTTCTTGGGAACTGCTCTATGGCCTTTGGGCACAGGGGGAGAGTCTGTGGCCGTACTACACTCTCCCATATGACGACACCGTCCCCGAGCACGTGCTTGAGGCTGGTCGTGCAGTCCGCGCACTCATCCTTGCGGCACCGGATGCTGACCGCATTGCCCTGGAGTCGTTCCTCGGTGACGTCGCTGACGACACCATTCCTGATTCCCGACGAGCTTGGGACACGCTGACACGGCCTTATCGCCCCTCTGGCCAGGCAGCTGTCAGCCACCTCCCGAAGGACTTCAGCTCCCTTTTCATGAAGGAGTCCGAGACCTTCACCGCCGGCACAAGAGATCCTGCACGCAGGATCTCTTGTGCCGGCTGAAGACAGCCCCGCCTCCCCCACTTGCTGCACTCCTCACCATTAAGAATGGTGCCACCCCTGAGTTCGCTAACATCTTCGTCCCCTACAGCCTCCCTATACTCGAGGCCCTGGTTGTCCAGGGTACTCTGATGTCCTGGACATGCGATCTCTTAACGTCGAGGAAGCACGTTGGGACACACAGCTTCAGCACGAAAGCTCCTCCGCGATCGAAGCTGCCACCTCCGGTGACTCCTCCACCCCTTCCCCCAAAAACCCCTTCTCAGGTAGCACCAAGGGCAAGGGAAAGAAGGGCGGAAAGGGTAAGGGCAAAGGGCAGTAGTCTTCCTCCAATGGCGCCACCCTGACGTGCCACAACTATGGCCAGACGGGGCACGGGTTGTACACGTGCCCCATCCCCACTAATGAAGCCCACGTTGTCACCGCCATGCGACGTGAGCGTGACCGCCGCCTTGACACCTCCGCTGCTTCCACATGCACTTTGGTCTCCCCTGACACCACTTTGACCACCGCCTACTCCACAAAGTTCCCTTCCTCCCCACAGGCGGCTATTAAGCTCAACCACAACTTCCACAATCTCTCATCCATCAGCAGCAAAAACGGTAGTATGTTTTATCGCAGCTATATCCGTAGGCACCACAATAGCCCCTGTTCTACCCCCAGCCTCGGTCACAGTGGAGCTTGTATCCTCCTTCCGGAGCTGTAACCCCGCAGTCCGTGGCGCCCGTAGACTCCACAGGTCAATTCCGCAAGCTGTAGAGCTTCATCACCACGCAACTCGGCATCGCACCTCCTCCCCATGTAAGTACAAGTTGTGTGCCTGCTAGCTGAGAGGTCTCCACTGCCAGACAGAGACCGACCTCTATGGTGATCTCAGGGAAGCCGCAAGCTGATTAACGGAGCCTGCTTGGGATGACGTTGCCTGGTTGGATGAATGACATGATCATTTTACGTCTGTCTCATCTGCTCAGCTTGCAACCTCCATCACCCTTCTCGTGTCCTGTTCTGTCGCTCGTTGTCATATCATTGCCTTGGTTTGCGACCCTGATGGCACCTAGATCATCGACTCTGGCACCATGCATCACATGACGACTTGTTGACAAGCGTTTGGTATGCTCGGTCCCATTGGCGATGTTTACAGTGTTTGGACGAGGTCTGGGCAGATCTTGCCGGTCCGCGCTGTTGGCGTCGTTCGTTTCCGTGGTCTGTCTGGTGACGTCTTCGTGACCGATGTGCTATACGTGCCTCGTTTGGAGCTCAGCCTCCTGCCTGTCACTCCTCTCGGCTGCATGAGCACAGACGTCTGACACTCTTGTGGCATTGACACTGTCTCGCTCCGCCCGACCGGTCAGGTCATGTTCTGTGCCGTCTTTTGTGACAACCTCTGGCACATCACCTGTCTGCCTTCTTCTGTTTCCCCTCCCTGATCTGACACTGCCCATGTGTTTGTCACGGGTGTTCATTCCCCCTAGCACAGCCATCTTCTCCACCGTTTCCTTTTCCACGTACACTCTTATGCTGTCGATAGTGTGCTCCGCACCCAACCCGCGCTCGGACTTGATCCCTCAAGAACTGCAGGGGTCTCTAGGCACGTGTAGGCAACGGCAACGTTCCAAAACTGAACCAGTCATTGCTATGCAATGACCGGTGGGTCGCGATTTTTCCATGTCCCAGCCATGAGCAACACCTTTCTTCACGGTGCTCTCGACAGTGAGGAGCTGTGCATGGTCCAGCGCCCTGGCTTTGAGGACGGGATGGACCAAGTCTGGCAATCGCTGAAGGCCCTTTATGGCCACAAGCAGTCTCCTGGGTGCTGGAACATCGAGATCATCCGTACCCTTCTGAAGGGCGGTTTTATCAGCAACACCGCAGACCCAACGCTCTTTATCACTCCTCCTTGGACTCCATTAATTGTGATCCTCGACTATGTGGACAACTTAGTTATCGCGTCTCCTGACCTTGTCACTATGGAACGGGTGAAGGAGTTGCTGAAGGCGACCTACAAAACGAAGGATTTCGGGGCGGCACATGTATTTCTTGACATGGAGATTGAGCGTGATCTTATGCATGTGAGAGTGTGTGGCAGTGTTGCTTGCTAGGTGAGCTGTGTCAGCCTGTGTTGTCCATCACCCTACAATGTTACAATGACAGTGCCGTTGCGATTATCGAAAATGATGGTGTCCACCATGCACGCACGAAACAAATCAATGTTGAGTATCACTGCGTACGTACCTTGTTGCATGATGGAAGCGTTCACATCGTTTGGGTCGAGACTGTGAAACAGTTGGTTGACTTCGTCACTGGCTCATGTGACCTCTCCTCTAGTGTACATGCTCGTGCAGACGTCTGACTGGATGGACGTTGATGCTGACAGGACGTTTGTTCGATTTAGTGGGCATGTCACCATGAAGCCGAGCACGTTGTTCTCCTCATCCTTGCACTCCTGACACAACACCCTCACACGCTCAGCTCCATCGACAGTAACCCTTGGTTGTCACGTCATCAGTAGTCATAGATAACTCTCAGGAGCAGTGCAGCCGGAGCCCGGGTTTGGGCAGCCGTAACTCCACGTAGCTATTTTTCTTGATGATTCTGATTACACGAATGCGTTCATAGCATGGTTATTTAGGTATGGTCTAGCTTTCAGGCAAAACGGACAACGCCTGTATTTGGGGCCGTCGGGTGTCTGGTAGGGCTAATACAGGAGATTTTGCGAGACAGGATAATGCTAGAATTTTCCTGGTTGGCTGATTTTCTGAGTAACAAGTCTCACAGAGATGAAGTGAGGCTATAACTGAGAGGGGTGTTAGTTAGTTGCTCATTCTTCATTCCTAATCAGTCATTGCTTCTTTCTAGCTGCAGTTCTGACGCCAACTCTGGTGCGTGCACTTCTGAGTATCAAACCATTGCTCTCAGACTTAGACTCTAGTGCAGCAGAATAAGGGGAGCAAAACCACTGTCACTCTGCTTTAGCAACAGCGGCCAGCAACGAGTGTGGGTTCCCGCACACTGCATCAACAAGGTTGCTGCATCAACCTGCTCACTAGATAGATTCCTCTTAAAAGTTATCCCAAACTAGCTGGGACATGGAAAACATTGTGACCCACCGGTCATTGCATAGAAATGATTGTTTCAGTTCTGGAGCGTACCACACCGCATCAGGTGTGGCGGGTTGAGAAAAGTGGCTGTGTTGGCTCACAAGCTGACAATGACGCAACGATTTGTTGATCTCAAAACTTTGCGTAATTGTGACAATGCTACCGCCGTCAGGCAAAACACTAAGACAAATAGGATGGAAGATACAAAAGCAAACATAGATAGAATAAGTCACCTAACATGCATGGGCCAACCACGCACACAGCAAGTACATAGAGACAATGATTGCTAGTTGAACACAACAGAGCAAGAAAGGCTGGGTATCCCAAGCAGCAGCGCCCCACAGACCACGACACCCATCTAGTAGCAACTCCACTTGATAGATCACGTGCTGCACGCAAAGTCAACAACGGCAAGATCATACACCCGGCATACAATTCCACTCCTTGAGCAGCACAGCCTCGTGCATCACTACATCCCTCCATCACCCCCCTCGGTACACCATTACACTCCTCCAGAAACACAACTGGAAGATGCCACCACACTCCTCCAACTTTGCCACTTTTTTATGCAGCGGCATACATTGAAAGTGCCACACAGTAGTAAATCACATGCCGTGAGTGAAGCCGGTGACAGAAGGATCACACATGTGCAGCATAACGACCTACAAGTCACTGGAAACGATAGGAGAGTAGACGAAGGGAGATAAGAGGGTCCTATGGAGGAGAGAGCACAAGGGGAGAGAGCCTGAGTCATAGGTTCAAGACAGAATGGAATCCAAAGGATAAAACATGCCAGTACGGTCCATCATGAAGATAAAAATGGTGCCAACACATTATGAGCATAGCTTGACCCTGCACCTGGGAAAATGAGGAGGAAACGTAGAGAAATCATCCGAGACAATGGTGAGCAGTGAGGGGAGCGGTAGAAATTGTTAATTCTCTCCTGTATGTATCTCTACCCTTCGCATGTGGCCATGAGTGTGCAGGGCATGCTGACACAGAGAGTGAGCGCACGCGCCACCAATGGGCTGGCAGCACTGTTGCCGCCTCCACACGTGCTCGCATCCCTCCTGGCAGCATTGCCCCAGTCGGACCTGGCAGCCACATACTCATTCCTAGTTGGCTTTGCCAAACCTAGACCTGTCTTTGTTTTCATGCTTGAACCTAGCCTAACCTAGTATAGTCCAACTAGAAACTCTTGTGTTACTTGTGTGTGGCATATTTTAGGTCCAAACCTGAACATGACCCTGCTTTGTGTGGGAGTGGGCCTCGAGTGGCAGTTTTCCCTCGACGTGAGACAAGTGCTGGCGAGCTCCGCTCGCCGGCCCACGGGTGAGCTCGGTTAGCGAGACTCACCCCGTAGCTCTCTTGTCTGTTGCTTTGTGCGGAACCATGGTGATGGACATGGCTGCTGTGTAAGCCCAAGCGTAACTCACTGGTTCCCTAACCATTTCTTGCAAGCTTGGTCCCGTTGGATTCGCACAGTTACCCTTAGAAATGATCTCAACCAGAAGGTGGAAGAGTAAAGAGATTAAATGCATTGATATAGAAAATTCAGGCTGGTGAAGGATCGTCATGAGGAATTCCACAAGATGGAACTCTGTTTGGACGAAGTGAAGAGAAACATTGCTGGCCTCAACAACGTCGTGTCCATAGTGGTGTTCAATGTTCATGTGCTTGGTACGCATGTGGAATGCACCAATGCCCTTGGCCTTGGCTAGACCACTCTTACTACTGGAATAGAGTAGGTCGCGGAGAACAAGGAGGTAATGATCATGAAGAAAAAAACATAGCCACACAACCTCCGTTGTGGCCACACTGATGGCCATGTAGCTCGCCTCATTGATACTGCAGGAGAAACAAACATGTCTTTCACTATGCCATGAAATGGCCAACTCACCAAGGAGGAAGTGGAAGTCATTCCAGCTCTGTGTGTCTGAATTGAGGGCATGTCTGCTGTTGCCGTAACACTATAGCACCAGCACACTAGACCCAACCGAGAAGACAAGGCTTGTGTGAGCATAAGTGATAAATTGACACAAAACATGTGTAGTTGCACCATTTTTTTCTCCCCCCTTTAACATGGTCCAGGAATAGAATTCCTTCAACTGAGCTACCTTCTGGAAGCTACTCTAACCTTTGCAGTTACTCTGAGATGAGCATTGAATGGTTTGCTTGAATTCAGGGCAAGAACATCCACCGGAAAAGCAATGTCCAAATGTGTTGTTCCAGTGAGAAGGTGAGGCCAGCGATGATGAACTGGAAGGTGAAAAAAAACATGGGCTCACTTGACTCCGTGTCGTGGGCGATTTGGAGCATGAGCCTGAGGCCTGGAGGCATGGTACTGGAGGGAAAAGGGAAGGGAAAAGTCAGCAACTGGAGATAAAATGCTTAGCCCATGTGAAGACGTAGAGCTCTTAGCATGGAGCCAGGGAGTTTCTTAAACTGCATGCCCCAAAACTTGTCCCATGACAGAGATCCTTCATCCGATATTCCCGGGAGAGGAGAGCCTTTGCTGCATCTATCACATAGATGGGGTGATATGATGAGAAGTTGATTAACATACACCAGGCCGAAGGCATGCAGCATCAGTGTACCATCCACAACGAGAAAGGGATTGTGACAACTGAGACCGAACACACCTCGAGCGTCAAGGTGAGCTCCTCATTCTAGCAACGAGGAGGCTGACACTGTTCATATGGTGGAGCCAGAATTGAAGTCTAGGAGCTGCACCATTGTTGCTCCTGAAGTTTTCCATGGAGGAAGGCATTGTTGATATCAATCTTGTGGAGCTCCCAAAAAAAGTGAGCTACAACACTGATGCGAACGTGACTGGTCGTGAATGACCAACATGGACACCAATGATGACACTTGGAATCCAAGAATACTCCTTGGTAGTGAGGCGAGCCTTCTACTAACTGAAAGTATATGTGGGGATGAGTTTTTTGCGAAGGAACAATTTTTTCTTGGTCATTGTGCAACCAAGGAGAAGATCAACAAGCTGAATGAAATTTTACTCGTGGAGAGCGTCGAGCTCCTCAACACAGGCGGCATGCCAAGCAAAGGCGTTCTGGTGGGAAAGAGTGATGGCAAGACTGGGAGGATCAGTAAGATTAGTAGGAGGAGGAGGAGAGTATGAGAGAGGCAAAGTAAACGTGACAGCGAATGTTTGGACAACAGTTGATGACGCATAAAAAATCGAAGTGTCGATGACGGCACCACGTGTAGAAAAACATCAATATGGAGGAAGTAGCACCCGTTTGGATATCCTGATTAGAGGGTATGCCAACAGATGGGACAAGGTTGATGGAGCGAACATGAGGGATGGAGGGCGAAGGTGAGATGGACGATGCATGGAGAAGAGTGAGAGAGGTGAGAGCGGGTGTAAGAAGAAATGGGAGCAGATGTGAGAGCTGTGGAAATGAAGGATATGGGAGGAGGCCCAAGCATGGACATATGTGTGAGAACAGATGGAAGGGATAATGTATGGAAGACATAGGTGAGCGGTCAGGCGCAAGGGCGGACACAATCAAATTTTTGGATGCATACTGAGAGGTGGGCAAAAGAAAAATGGGTGGAGATACAAGGGTGCAATAGGGGGTGTGAAACGAGGACACATGGGAAGTTATCTCCTTGAATTCCATGCATTGTGACATAGTGGGAAGAATTATTTCAGCAAGAACATTTTCTGAAAACGAAATCAGTTGGAAAGAGAGGTTGATGAGCTCCTTACTCTCAAGCTCTTGGGACCGAGGGCGTGCTTTAGTCCACATCATTAGATCTGTCAACCTGTTCATCTACATGGCAACATGAAAAGGAAATATACAGACAAACTGAATTGAATGCTTATAATAGATCAACAGATGTGACATGGTACTAGCAACAACAAATGTGGTGGTTGTAGCACCACAAGTAGGCAGTAGGAAAAAAATGCATGAAGATTTTTTTTTCTAGCAATGGGAAAAAAACCAGCAATAGGAGCTTCAGTATACAGTTACGATGGCACCAATCACCATGGGAGCTGAATTGGAGGCCACAAAAGTGGATGTACAAGAAAAAATGATGTTACTATCGAGTAGGTATTAGAAGACAGATGAAAATCACTCATTCTTGTAAATTTTGTACCAACGATTGCAACAAATGATAATGGTGCCAATGACCACCACAACAAGCAGTGATGATGGTTGAAACAAATCCTTCATCGAAAGTATAAGGAGAATCAGCTAGATTACCAGTTGGAAAACAAATGCGGGTATCAATCATAGGATCCATAAAAAGAATTAGCAATAGAAGGAAGAGGTGGAGTTGACGAAAAAAGTTATCTTTAACAGAGTGAGGGTACTGGAACCATATCTTCAGGTACATTGGAAGGAGAAATGTTATTAAACAGGAAAAATATCAACAAGTGATGAGGTTGCAACCATCCTTGTTTCTCCCTTTTAGATGAGTTTCATAAGTAACATCAGCCTTTGACATAGGAATAGTTGTAGCATTGGCAAGAAATACAATGGTAGTTTCGTCATACCTTGGTACAAATTCTATTCCTCTCTCTTTACAAATAAACTCCAGTCATTCCCCCTTCTTATTAACATTTCCTTTTTTATTTTACAATGAGTACTCAGTGCATGCTAATCCAATAAGAGGAGACAATACACCCTTTGCACAGGCGACACTAGCGGACACACAGTCACTCCATCATCCCATTGTTCATACCTCCTTATTTCTCACATTTATCCCCCCCCCCCCCCCCCCCTGTTATCAAGGAATTCTTGGACATGTATGTCAACAAATACCATTTTTACATCATTAGAGGGCATGTCCTTGGCTAGTGAGCTCACCCAACAGGATTCAATCACCATTCACTTACATGGTGCAATCACAACAAGTGTCCATTACACCACATCCTCTTAGAACGTTCTAGAGTTTTTATAGTTCCAACTGTTGCATCCTATGACCAATCAAAGCATTTTCCAAACATTTATGTAGAATTTGTAATGTGTAGTGCCTACAATTCCTGCACTGAGGTCATCTTTGGAGATCGTAGAATGGTATTCAGAGCACACTCACGGAGTTTTCTCCTCCGCATCACCCATGGGGTAATCGTCATCAATGACCCGTGGAGGGAGCATTGTACATTTCATGTCTCCGGAGGCACATTACCATATTTTATCTTGCCCCCTTGTTCTAGGTCCCAAAAAAGGAGGGTATACCCTTAAACTCATAAACTTGCATTTTTTTGTAAACGAAACCCGAAGTTCATACTAAACAAACTTGAGTTCTGTATTCGAGGTAATGGCATGAAATCATCACGTACGAGGCTCGTCCACCGATTTCTTGCCGGTGCTTTTCCATTTTCTCTCGCTCCTCACTCCCTCGGTCTCTCTCTCTCTCTCTCTCTCTCTCTCTCGCTCACTCTCTCTCTCTCCACCTGCCTGCTTGGTCTATGTGTTCTCTGCCCATCCATGTGCACTATGCCTGTGAGTCATGGGGGAGTGTTGGTTTTTACGCATCTCTCACTGTGTTATGTTCTATCATCCCGGCTTCTGTACATTAGTGTGCAGATGACTGAAGGCAAGATGCGACGNTCTCTCTCTCTCTCTCTCTCTCTCTCTCTCTCTCTCTCTCTCTCTCTCTCTCTAACTCTCTCTATCTATCTCCTTCCCTCTGTCCTTGTTTTGTATGTTCGTGAAGACTGGTAACTTTCTAGGAAAGTCCTAGGACAAAGATTGGAAGGAAGGTTCCCAGTCAATGACTATATCCGTGTAGGAAGGTAACTGGTACTTTCACATGTATGTGTATCGTTTGTGTAAATTGATTGTAGAGTGAATGGATTTGGAGGGATTTGTTACAAATGCTTCCTCTTCTTTAGGTGCACTATCATCTTGTTCCGTGTCACTTGCCATCTCGTCCTCGGCTGCCACTTTATCTGGATGTGTACGATCCATGGTGTCTGCATCACCACCCACAAAGTTTGGAGGGTGTTCCTCATCCGCTGTTGGCTCCCGAGTAGGCTCAGGAATTTCTTCGAAATCCTCTTCTCAAATTTCCTGTAGGAATATTCACACCTCTGACTTGTCTAAAAAACCAACTATTCGTGAACAACTTCCACTTGAAGCGTGTATGGTGGCAAGCCATGAGGGCGGTCAAGAGCTTGCTCTCGACAGGTCACATGATCCTCACCTCGGTGCCCACCTTTTCCCCCATCCCGATGACGTGATAGAATTGAGGCGGAATTTTCCGTTCCCCTTCGTAGCATGTGGCGGATCGGGGACTGATCCTTGCACTTCCTTTTAGGGATCACTTTTGGAGGCGGACCGCCAAAGAGAGTGGATAGCTCGAGCGGCCATGGCTTTGGTGTTTGAAGTACCTTATGATCGTTCTTCAAGATTATGGGTGGATTACACGCACATGTTCATCCTACACGTGCCTGAGGTTGCGTCGCCAACGTCTGGCCCTTGCAAGACTAGGGGGATGGCAAGCCGGCTCCCCGTGGCCGACTTTGTGCCTTCCTTGGGATGTCTCGTAAGTCGAAGGCCTGAAGGTTCTGGGATCCTATCCGGCATTACATCATCAAGTCGCCTGACACACTGTTCTTTGAGGAAATCTTTCATGCAATCTCCCTTTTCTACGTGCCAGGACCCTTCCAAGGCTGTCACCACCATCGCATGGGAGATGTTTTGTACCAGTGTACAATGTTGCTCCTTGTCCGTCAGTGTCCAAAGTCCCTGGTCCCACCGAGTCACCTACACCGCCACCCACACCAGACACCCCCACCATACAAAAGTCCCCATCTGGTTCTGTTCCTCAAGCTGTGAACCTCGCATCTGTGTCCACCTCTTTGGTTGCAGACTACGCATCTGAGTCCACCTCTTCTACTATTGACCATGCATCCGAGTCCACCTCTTTGGCCGCTGACACTGCCAACTATGCGATTGAGTCCACTTCTTTGGCAGAAAACTCCACCACCCAGGCAACAGATTCATTCACTCCGGTCGCTGTCTCAGTCGACCAGTCAATCAGCTTTCCAACATCGGTCACTCCAGGAGAGCGACCCATCGTGTCCTTGCCTCATCGACCCCGGCACATCCAATCCTCTTGTGTTGGTCCATGGTACCTCTCTACCCGCTTTCTTACTTGCTTGCTTACTCTAGCAACCTAAGCTTCCCATTGGTATCAGAGCAGGAGGGAAGCATCCCTCCATGCCCACAGTCTTGGGGCCTCATCGGGTCACTTCTAAGTGGTGGGTGATCCCGTGCAAGCATCTCACACACGTAGGCCGTGATTACGGCCATAGCTGCAGCATCTACTACAGCTCCCGCACATAGCCACGGCCATAGTAGCCTTGTTCTACATAACTTCCCACTCTTGCCTTTGCCGTAGCTGTGAAATCTACATCGGCGTTCGCCGCCACCGTTCACTAGCTCATTGGACGTGCTGCGGCCAACGCAGCTCCCACACTCGTTGGCCATGATGTGGCCATCGATGCTACGTCGAACACAGCAGCTGCCAGTGCATGTCACCATAGTAACGTCAGTGACAACAGTAACGTCTCCCACAGCCGTGCGCACTCCTCTTAGATGTGTTGCGCACAAATTCACTAGGTTCTAGCTACCGCATCTCGCTCGTCTGTCAGTGCGTGAGTCGTGGTCACAGCCACTGCTATCAACATACCCTTTAGCCACGCTGTGGCCTTAGCTGCCATGTCAGACGTAGCAGCCACCCGTTCACATCATCGTCTTGGTGTCGACTTCAACTGCAACATCTCGCTCATCTGCCAGTGAGTGCCCGAGCCGTGGTCACAGCCACTGCTCTCAACATACCTTTCAGCCATGCTGTGGCCATTGCTGCCGCGTCGGATGCAGCAGCTGTCCGTGCACATCACTGTCTTGGTGTCGGCTACAACTGCAGCATCTCCCGCTGCCGCGAGCACTTTTCTCGGCCAGGCTACTGACCCAGATGCTGGGCTACGGCAGCCATTTCTCACTCGGCTGCCAGTGCTCACTCTAGCCGTGGTTATGGCCATTGCTCCCAGGGCACACACCGGTCATGCTGTGACCATCGCAGTCACGTCCATTGCAGCTGTCCGTGTACACTTCAGTCGTGATGTGTTTATTACAGCAGTAGCTACAACAGCAGAGGAGTACGAGCTACAACAGACTTCACCATCATCTCTTGGCCGTGAGACTGCCTTGCAAGGCAGTCGAGCCCACTGGACACTGACGTCCCTTCTTGTCCCCTCTTGCGGACACCATCCCGTTCTCACCTACGGTTGCGCGGGAGCACGACCGTCTACAGGACGAGATAGCCTGCTATGAGGAGAGGGCGGAGCGTGACCTGTGGTCAAGGGTTCGTCGCAACAGTCCAGTGTATCAACCCGGTGAGGACTATGACCCCGCCAAGCACGACGAGCGGGAGGACGCCAAAGTGTACACAGCCTACTGTCATTCTGCTACCGACGACTTGCCGGCGGCGCAAGATGCACCAGCCATGGGGCCATCTCAGGATCAGCGAGCTCTTCAATCTCTAGCAAGCCCATTTTTTGCCAACAGGACTCATCAGCAGCGTCGTTGCGCCGTTCCCCAAGGAGCAGCGCCAGCTTCTATAGCACCGGCACCTAGAGACTCTGCTCCATGCCATGCATCCTTGCCGTTTGCATCCGCTACAGAGTCAACCTCATCTCCTTTGCCTAACACTGTTATTGTCCTACAGGTTGCTACTGTTTCCAATGCTTTTGTTGCTTCCACCTTTGCAGCCATTGCATGCGCTTCATGGGCACCTGCTAGCACAGCAGTTGGCAGAGCCATTGATACATACACTACAGCTGCAGATGATCAGGGTCCTCTGGCTATAGCAGCAGTCAGCATCGTCATGCACATTACAGCCACGGCAGATGCAGTAGCATCAGCAGTTGCAGCAGCTGCAACAACACTTTCTAGTGCCGTGACATCCATCCACGCATGTATTGCACAGGCAGCAATACTGCCCTCCTCATCATCTTCAGCGATCCGTCACATTGAGCTGCTAGTTTTGACAGTTTCTGCCATCTGCACTCTCACAGCTATCGCATTGACAGGGGTGGCCTGCCTCATCGTCTCCACGTCGGCCACCGTTGCAGTTATGGAGTCATTAGCAGCAGCTGCTCTTCCTCCTTTGTTCTCACTGCGTCACCAGCCCTGGTGAGCTGGCTTCCTCTCTCTTGCCCCTACCCTCTCTGCACTGGATCTGCGTTGGCGTGTTTGTACGTCCAGGTCCGTTGCCTTGCAGCAGAGCCCCAAGCCACCCATCATACATATCCCACGCCCACTGGGGTGGGGGAAACTCTGCCAATTTCTCTCTCAGCAGGATCACGTTGCCGGCATTATGCCGATCGACGATGATCAGCATGCTGCTCTGCAAACTGAGGTGCAACACGAACGCATTGCACTGCATGCTGCACTCACTACGCAGCGTACTACAGAAGAAAAGATGTGGGCTGAACAAGGTGATTAGGAGACCTTTGCAGACCACATTGCTAATTTGGTTCTTAAGCGCCTTCAGTCCACACTGTGTGGTACACCCTCTATCTCCGCTGATGCTGGCATAGCTGCTGAATTTATACCTCACTTGCCTCCGCATCCGCCACTGCTGGCTCTACCTCCTCTGATCATCTTGCAGTCGCAGCCACTGTAGGCGCAGCTGCTGTCAAAGACCTCGCATAGCCAGCGCAGCGCAAAGCTGACTTTGACTCCAATCTACCTCATTTTACTCCCATCTCACCTTCTATTCCTGGTAGGTCCGTCTCAGTGCTTGGGTACAGGGAGATCAGCTCTGGGAATACTACCACAAGCCTAACACCTCAGCCAATCCCCCCTTTGTGCCCATTGATTCTGAGTCTGCCCATGCCGTGCATGCTCTCATTTGTGCCGGGCCCAACAATCTCACTGATGAGATCGGGTCCTATAATGCAGATACAACATACCGCACACCTGTTGACCCGATCACCACTTACGCGCTGATCAAGCGTCGCACAACATTGACTAGGCATGCAGCTCAGAGCGTCCTCACTGTCCAACTTAACACGCTCTCTATCCATGCTAATGAGGCTACCGACGCCAACTAGGCTCACAATGTGTGCTTGCTCCGTGACCTAGGCAAGGCCACGCCTAGAAAGCTCCCCACCGTTCTCTCAATCGTCAACAGTCTCATCCCCGAGCTGTCTGACATCTTCCAGGAGGTGCAAGCCTTCGAGCTTGAGCGCTTGGTCAATGTCCTTGTTCCAGCGGATGCACCACCCGGCATTGGTGCCTTGTGGGAGTTCACTTTCCAGCGCCTCACCGATTGGTGGAGATCATTGAAAAAAAAGTGCATCCATCGTGGAGTAGTCGAATCTGCTACCACCACACTTCCCTCCTCATCCGCCTTAGCTGCTATCCCGTCTTCCACCACCTCCACCACTCTAGCTACTTCCCTCCTTTTCCAAGGGGGTAGTGGGGGTGGGGGCCAAGGCAAGGGTAAAGGCAAGGGTGGCACCACAGGCAACGGTGGACGAAGGAGGGGGGATGGCAAAGGACAGGGTTCTTACAGTGTCGTATATTCTTTCTCTTCATCCAGCAGCGTCACATGCTAGAACTGCGTTGCCACTGGCCATGCCGCTCCTAAGTGTTGTGCACCACAACACAATGAATGCCTTGCATCTGCCATGCATACACATTGGAAACTCTCCTCCGGTGGTGCTGGTGGTGGTTCCCGCTCCTCCACCTCCACTGGGTCCTCTAGCCGTCCCTCGTCTTCCTCTATGGTTGCTTTCGCCTATAGCACCACCATGACTTCACCACCTCTGCCTTATCCTTGGAGATGCTTCCAGGGTTCGGTAGTCCAGTCTACTTGGACCCCCTTCTGGATTTTACTCTCCTCCGTCATGGGCATCATCCACTCCCACCTCTCGGTATCCCTCCTCTCGCATTGTCATCACCCCTGATCCACCTGATGATGAGCGCCAACTGGACTCTGCCCTCTCTCATGTCGTCCATCATCGAAACCTCCATAATCATGGAGGTGAGAGTGTACGTTTGGTTGAGAGGACACTTGCGTGTGCTGTTGATGATAATCTTTGTGATCCTTTGTCTGGTCATGTCCAGGGTTTTCCTCCTATTGATGTCTTGTGCATTGAGCACTCGCAGTCTTACAGTTTGCCCCATTGCCATGCTGCCTGTGGACAACACCTTCCTCCTCGCTCTACCATCGCAGCTGTCAGTCGTGACCCAGCGTCTGTTCGTGTGTCAGATGGCTTCTGGATTCTCCACTCAGGCGCCACCCACCACATGACCTCCTGTTGTTCCTCCTTCGTGTCTCTCAATCCCGTTGGCTCTGTTCACTTTGTGCGCACTGGCTCCAACCAGCTCTTGCCAGTTGAGGACGTCGGAGTTGTTCACTTTGTTGGCCCTTAGGGGGACTCTTCTTGCCATACATGTTGTACGTGCCTGCTCTTGAGCTTAGTCTTCTCTCCATTACGACTCTCGATGACCACGGCATAGACTTCTCCTCTAGTCATGGTGTTGCATCTGTACTGCACTGCACCACTTGTCGTGTTTTGTTGCACGACACTTGCTGTGATCGTTTGTATCGCATGACATCTTTTGTTCCACATCTCACCTCTATTTCTCTTGTTCACGTTGCATGCTCCCTCTCCCCAGCGCACACACAACTACTGCACCCGCGTCTATGCCACAATTACATTGCTGCTGTTGATGGTTTGCTACGTGACAAGCCTGCTCATGGTCTTGATGCCGACACATTCCCTGCCCCTTGCTTGGCTGAATTTCTTGACTGCGCTCAGGGAAAAATGCACCGTTCGCCGTTGTCCACCTCTCAGTCCCAAGCGTCCTACCCCCTTCACCCCTTGCACGCTGACATCATGGGACCTCTTGCTCATGATGCACTAGGGGTATAGCGGGAGGGCCGGTTCGGCCCTCCCTCATCGCTGAAGCGAGGGGTGGTTGCGCATCACCCCTCACGTCAGCGAGGGCTGGCCGGCGGCCAGCACTTTGCTGGCCGCCAGCCAGCTTGCTGCCGGCCGGCTAGACGGCCGGCGGCCGGCCAAACGACCGGCCTGCCAGCCGCCAGCCGCCGATCGTGGCCTCACCCAGATCGGCGGCTGAGAGGCCACGAGGGCCTCGAGGGCGAGGCCTTGTGGCCTCGTGCCCTTGCCCCCCCTCGCCCTCCTTGTAAAACAAGCAAGCGAGGACGAGGGATAGGGGGAGCGAGGGTTAGGTCGAGAGAGCTGGTGCAAAATCGCCAACGTGCCTCGCACGTGACGATTTTGCGCCAAAATGGCAAAACGTAAACCGAAGTTCGTTCGCGACGATATTTGACATGAAATGAACAACATAACTCGTGCGAACACACAAGTTTGAGGTAAAAACCCCCGGTTTGGGTCCCAAAACCAGGGGTTTGGTTAAAAACGGAAATGGGCCTCCGGAGACTCAAAATATTCGAGTCTCCCTGCTCTGGGTCGTTGATGACGATTGCGCCTCAGTACTGCGAAGGGGGTAAACCCCTGACGCAGACTGAAAACGCCATTCTGCGAACTTGGACGACGATTTCAGAGTAGGAGCTGGAGACCCAGCCCGTTACAGTGGTTCTCAGAGCCAAACGAACCTTGCGACCAAGAGTTTGACGGAAACGGCGGCTACGACATAGATAAAGCGCCGCCTGCAGCTGCAAGCAGTAGTGGAAACGCCAGAAGGGATTACGGCATCTACGCTTTACCGTTTGAAGCGCCGTAAAGTGCATTAGGAAGCTAGAGAAGAGCTTTATTTTTTGGGGCTTCTTCTCCACAGTTTCTCCTCACCTCCAGGGGAATTTTGTGGGACGGGGTGGGGAGTGCCCACCCCCAAACAACCATTTTTTCCCCTCTCTTGAAGGTTCCCTCCTTCCTTCCTTCAACAAAAGTTGGGACAGTGTTTCTTCCCAAGGCCAGGGGCTCTCAAAGCTTAAGGAAGCCCTAAAAAGAGGGAGGACGATACCTTGGGGACTTTTGGCGGCTCCCCCAACGCCGCCGGCTCAAGGAGGATGCCGCCAAGGGGCGCGAGACGTGCCAAGAAGACGCAAGAAGAGACCAAGGAAGAGAGGAAGACAAGAAGACAAGAAGACAAGAAGAAAAGTAGTCTTTTTGTTCTTGACCTTGTACTTGCTTGATTTCTTGCTCTTTGTCTTAGTTTTGTGAGCGGTACCCACACTTCTTGTTACTCCCTTGTATTGTTGTTTTCTGTTTTCCTAGATCCTAGTTGCTACCAAGGAGGATTAGTTTCTAAACCCACGACCTTGTACCAACATGGCGGCCTAGGAAAATAGAAAATCAACATATAATTGCCCCACCGTTTGTGAGAGCAACGTCTCAAGAGGCAATTCCTCCTCGTTGTGGGATGATCTGCACAACAACCTTCACGTGCTAGTTGCACAAACGACGAGATGGCAAGTGCCGGACCGTCCAAGACAAACAAGGGCAAGGTGGTGACGGCCTCACCACGAGCTCTTGGCGGACTCCAAATCTTGGCAGCCGCTGTCGCGAGCACGGTTGCCAATCCAAAGGCAACCGTACCGCCTAAGGCAACCGTACCGCCAAAGGCCACCGCACCGCCTAAGGCAACCGACACCGACCTCGGCGACACCGAGAAGCCTGTGGAGGTCAAAAAAGTGCTCGACGAGCACGTCGACGTACATGTGGGCGATCCCTACGTGATGGATGACCCAATGGAGGAGGATCTCCTAGAAGGGGACCATGAAGAAGAGCACGACGCCGACGATGGCGAAGGCGATGAGGATCGCGACCATCGTCATCGTCGTGCGGTGAACTCGAGCCGATTGCTCGAGAAGGATAATACGCCCGCCGCGTCACCTGAAGCTGCCGATGGCAGCGAGACTACCGAGAGCAGCAAGGGCGTTGAAAGCGGTCACACGGGAAGTTCCCGCAAGAACGAGCTAGACGACTACGCCGCGAAGGCAATTCGCGAGGACCGTCGTAGACTCGCGGAGTGTGCTGCTAAGGCGGCAGGCCGACTCAGGATCACCACCGACGGTGGGGATATGGCACCCCTCGGAGGAATGGGGGCAGACTCCCCTTCCTACGATGCGGCCGCAATGGGGCAAGGCATCGCCCGCTCGAGCGTCATTGCCAAGGACAGTCTCCTCTGAAAGGTGGGAATCCTTGGAGGCGTGTACGCGAACCGTACCCTCTTGTAGTGGGTATGGGTGCACGGACAATGCGAGGCCCTAGAAGCTATCGTCGGTGCTCTGACGACATCAGAGCTCAAGTTCGCGTTCGCCAACCTGCTAGCCCACGTCGGGCAGAGCATCACGGACCTTGATCGTGATCGCCAGCTGCAGCGCCTGGCCGCCCATGAGGCAAGCCGCCGATGCAACGACCTCGACAAGGCATTACAGAGCATGACCCACGTGCGGATGCAGCAGCAAGCGCAGCGTGCCGCAGTTGCGGATGCAACTGCCGGTGGCAGCGACGACTTGCTTACCTTGACGACTTTGGGGTCGGTCATGAACACGTCCTTCCTCCACAGTGTGGAGATCTTCCGGAAGGGCGTGAAGCTGACTGACTGGCTGAACCGCATGGAGCACGTTCTACGTGTCCACAAGGCTCCACTCAGCCAGCTGGGCGACCTTGCCACGACGCGGCTTGAAGACAAACTCTTCAAGTATGTGGTCAAGGAGTGGACTGCGCAGCAGCTGCACCTCGAGTGGTAGCCCATGCCGTGGAGGACCTTCTGCGCGATCATGCGCAAGAAGTGCACCCAACGTGAGGAGGCGCAGCGCGCCTTCCACAAGATCAAGGAATTCCGTCAGCGAGTTCGCTGCACTCGTGGAGGAAGCTAAAAGCTTCACCGAGGGCGATGAGACTCAGACCTTCAAGTACCTGAAGTGCATGCTGCTGGAGTACTTGCATGATGGTCTTGCTAGCAAGAAGCTGAAGGACAAGACCACCACGACAGCCACTAGTCAAGCTTGGACAAGCTGGAGGGCGTTGCGCGACTACATGAGCGAAGTGTATTCGGCAAACCTGAAGTACTACTCTCATGCACGGCCGAACGCGCGTGCACAGCAAGGCCGCGACATGCGCATGGACGCTGAAGGGGCTGGTGGGTCAGCTGGACAGCGAGGCGGGGCCAAGGGCAAGCAGCCTGCAAACCCTCCAACGAAGAAGGCTGGTGGATACAAGGGCCCCAACAACAAGCGCAGCCGTGAGAATGACGAGCTGCAGGCGGCGCGTGAGCGTCGCAACACATCCTTCCGCAAAGGGCTCTGCCACAACTGGATGCAGCCGGGCCACTTCAGGGCTTAGTGCCCTCAGGCTGCTGGGGGTGGACAAGAGGCCGCGGCGTTAGCTGGAGTGGTAGCACCTCGTGGGGATGGTGCAACAGGAGGCCGCGGACAGGGCCGTGGACACGGTCGCTGTCGCGGCAATGGGCCCGGCCGTGGTAACGGACAGGGCCGTGGGGCGGGTTTTCCCGACCCCTGAGTGACGTTCGTGGGGACCACTCAAGGGTAAAACTGGATCACGAGTGTGAGTTCATGTTTTCAGATGAGGATGTTAAACAATTTGATTGTTTAACGAGTTCAAATTTCTCTGTTGTCTTCTCTCCTCTTGTTGAACCGCATTCTACACTTGCTGACCAACATTGCCCACTAAACCTTGCATCTCCGGACGAGATGCATGATCGTACATACTTAGTGGTGGCAACACCGACCACTGTCCAGGAGTTGTGTGACATAGTGATTGAAGCAAACACCTTCAAAGCAATGAGTTCAATCACGTTTGCAATACCTTTAGTCGACGATTTTGACCCAGTCAAATGTAAAGACTGGAAGGTGCTAGCCGAATTCACACGTGCCCACAAGATGTGCACTTGAGTGGGTGAATCATGGGAGTTGCGACGCTCGTCGTACAAATTCCATGTTTATAACCAACTCGGCTTGCCGTCGTCGACTCTGTTCACTCGAAAGAGTGGAGGCAACATGACGATGCAGTTCAAAGGACACCTAGTTGATTCTCCCGTGAACGTACTTGTTGACACTGGAGGGGACGAATCTTTTGTTAGCCTTGGCTTTACCCGACAGGTTGGCCTGAAGTATGAGCCATCGACTGGCGCACTTGTTGTCGGTGACAACCGTATGGTACCCGTGATAGGTACTTGTAAAGCAAAAATTTTGCATTCAAGGGTACACAGAGAGTGTCACGTTGAAGGTACTCAACCTTCTTGACCCGTTTGACGTGGTGCTAGGCGACCTCTGGCTCCGTGAGAACAAGGCTCTAATTTGCTTTGAATCAAAGTACTTGATCCTCCGAAAAGGACAGCGCCGCTTTACGTTGATTCCGAGTACGGAACTATCACCGACCCGACTCAAAGTCCATGCCAGCTTGTCTGCAATGCAGTTCAAGAGACGTATTTGACAAGGTTGTTGATACTTCTTGGCTCAGCTATAGAAAGTGGAGGACGACGTGAAGGAAGACACGCCACAAGAAATCAAATCTCTAGTCGCGGAGTTTTCGGATGTATTCCAAGACCCACCGACTGGGCTTCCACCAGAAAGACACATAGGCCACACAATTCCATTGCAACCGGAGGCGACTCCTCCGTTCAGACCCATGTATTGCCTTAGTCCAACGGAAAGGCGAGAGGCCAAACGCCAAATCAAATTGTACCTTGCAAAAGGGTGGATCGAGCCTAGTAGCTCGTCGTACTGTGTGCCAATCCTTTTTTTGAACAAATAGGATGGTGGTTTATGCATGTGCGTGGATTACCGGGCGTTGAACAAGCTGACGATGAAAAATTGATTCCCCTTACCGCGGATTGAGGATCTTTTTGACTAACTCCAAGGCGTAAAAGTATTTTCGTCCTTGTATTTGCCTCAAGGGTACCATCAAATCCACATCACGAAAGATGATGTGCCCAAAACCGCGTTTCGAATGCACATGGGACACTATCAGTTATGAGTGTTATGCTTCGGGCCTACAAATGCCACGGCAACCTTCCAAAGAGAAATGAACCGAACGTTCGCGAAGCAACTCGGACGGTTTGTCTTGGTTTACTTGGATAACATCCTGGTTTTCTCCAAATCAATGGAAGAGCACATAGAACATCTGCGCGAAGTTCTCGTAATCCTTCGGGAAAAGAAGTTCTATGCGAAACTGAGCAAGTGCAATTTTGCACAAGATGAGCTCGAATACCTTGGACACAAATTCGGCAAAGACGGCATCCGTGTCGGCCCACAAAAGGTCCAAGCCGTTGTGAACTGGCCACGTCCCGAGAATGTTGGGAAGATTTGGTCTTTCCTTGGCCTTGCAAACTACTTTTGATGGTTTATGCAAGGGTATTCAACCCTGGTAGAACCGCTAAGTAGGCTCATGCAAAAATACTTGCGTTGGGAATGGACACCTGATTGTGAGAACGCTATTCTCAAAGTCAAAGAGTTCCTATCCACGGCGCCCGTCCTAGCTCTTCCGGATCCATCGCAACTGTGAGAGGTTCGATGTGATGCGTCGGTAGTAGGACTCAGAGCCGTCCTCATGCAGAACGGTCACCCAGTTGCGTATGAGAGCCGGAAGCTCATTCGCGTGAGAACACGGTACACAACTGGGTATCAAGAGCTCCTTGCAGAAGCACACGCTTTCAAGATGTGGCGTTGCTACCTTGAGGGTGCAGAAGGGGGTGTGACGGTCGTGACCGACCATAATCCATTGGTGTTTTTCCAAACGCAACCGAACCTGTCAAGACAACACGCGCGTTGGAGTGAATACCTGATTCGATTCTCGTTCACATGGGAATATCAGCCAGGACGCATCAACATGGCCGATCTACTTAGCCAACAGACTGTGGACATTAAAGCAACCACCGAGGTCAGTGGGTGTTTTATGGCCATTGCAACAGCAACAGTATAACCACCAGATCCCCATGCACCTCTGCGGCAACCACCACAAGAGATTATCCATTACAACGGTGTTGTAAACAGGATCCGGATGGGATACTGTTTGGATTCTTGGTTTCAAGACTCTTGAAATCTGGACAATTACGGCTTGGTGGAGGCCGAAGGAATCTTCTGGCACGCAGAACAAGTTGTTGTGCCAAACTCGGGAGACATTCGAGCAAAGGTGATCTCCCAGTTCCACGACCCACCTGTTGCAGGTCATGTGGGACCCCGAAAGACTGGACAGGCACTCTCGGACCACTATTGGTGGCCAGGATGGTGTGTCGATGTTTGCAAGTATTGCATGACATGCGACCCATGTCTTCAGAATAAGGCTAGTAACGAGAAGCCCGCTGGACTCCTCCAACAGCTTCCCATTCCTGGGACTCCATGGGAGTGCGTCAGCATGGACTTCATTACTAGTCTTCCGGACATTGCCCGTGGCCACGATGCAATACTAGTGGTTGTGGATCTTTTGACGAAGATGACACAGTTCATTCGTACAACCACTGACGTGAACGCAGAGGAGACCGCTCGTCTCTTCTTTGACAGCGTCGTAAAGTACCACGGCTTGCCGTTGCGCATTATCTCCGATCGAGATCAAAAACTTGCTAGTAAGTTCTGGTAAAAGATATACGAGTACTTTGGCAATGAGTCGCAAATGTCTACAGTATTTCACCCTCAAAATGACGGACATAGAGAGCGCATAAATCGCACTCTGGAGCAGATGCTCCGCATGTACGTGGACCCTGCCATGCATGATTGGGACGAATTCCTAGCACCGGTGGAGTTTGCGATGAACAACTTGGTGAAGGATTCCACACAGTTCACACCGTTCGTGTTGAACAGTGGTCGGCATCCAGTGGTATCCTGTTCATTGGTGAAGAGTGGGAGTACAGAAGGGCAGGTTCCTTCCGCTCAAGCCTTTGCCGAGCAGATCGACTCCTTGTTATAGGAGGCGAAGGGTCACCTTCAAGCAGCTTGGCCGCGATAAAAGGCATATGCTGACAAAGGTCGCCGGGAGGTCTCGTTTGACATCGGTGACAAAGTGCTGCTTAGCACTAAAAGCCTTCGGCTGAAGTCGCCAGGGGCAAGAAAACTTCTACCGAAGTGGATTGGGCCGTTTCCCATTCTGGCACACATCGGGCCAGTGGCATACCGTTTGCTACTTCCACCGAGTATGAAGATACATGACGTGTTTCATGTGAGCCTGTTGGCTCCATACACGACAGACGGAACCGTTCAGCCATCGCCAGCAGTCCTTGCTGCCGACGGCCAATACGAGGTCCTTTGCCCACTCCAGCACCGAGAGCGTACTCTTCGGTCGCACGTTGTTAGGGAGTACCTCGTTCATTGGGCCGGTTGTGGACCTGAACATGATTCATGGGAGCCCGAATCTTGGTTGCCCACAGGGGTGGTCAACGAGTACTGGAGCGAGCTTGCAGCTCGCAGAGATCGACGCGTGGAAGGAGGTACCACCTGAACGCGGAGAAAGTGAACAACATTCCCACAGGGCAGCATTCATGGACAGCGACCATAGGAGGTTGGGGACGCCCAACATGGTTGTCGCGCGGACGCTCCAGCCTAAAGCGAGGAGGCCGCTAGCCGTGTTGACCTACAAGCTGTAGCTTAGGTCTATGTACCATGCACGTGTTCATGTGTAGCTGGTGATTGAAATTATTAGTTTTCTTTCACAATGTTCATGACTCACTAACTGACAATCGTGCTTGTTTTCCATGAACCGAGATGGTTCATAATAAGTGGGGAGGAATGTAGCGGGAGGGCCGGTTCGGCCCTCCCTCCTCGCTGAAGCGAGGGGTGGTTGCGCACCACCCCTCGCGTTAGCGAGAGCTGGCCGGCGGCCAGCACTTCGCTGGCCGCCGGCCAGCTTGCTGCCGGCCGGCTAGACAGCTGGCGGCCGGCAAAGCGACCGGCCGGCCACTGGCAGGCCAGCCGCCAGCAGCCGATCGCGGCCTCAGCCCGATCGGCGGCTGAGAGGCCACGAGGGGCTTGAGGGCGAGGCATCGTGGCCTCGTGCCCTCGCCCTCACTTGCCCTCCCTGCAAAACAAGCAAGTGAGGACGAGGGATAGGGGGAGCGAGGGTGAGGTCGAGAGAGCTGGCGCGAAATCGCCTGCGTGCCTCGCACGTGACGATTTTGCGCGAGAATGGCAAAACGTAAATCGAAGTTCATTTGCGACGAACTTCAACATGAAATAAACAAAACAACTCGTGCGAACACAAGAGTTTGAGGTAAAAATCCCCGGTTTGGGTCCCAAAACTAGGGGTTTGGTTAAAAACAGAAATGGGCCTCCGGAGACTCAAGATATTCGAGTCTCCCTGCTCTGGGTCGTTGATGACGATTTCCCCTCAGTCCTACAAAGGGGGTAAGCCCTTAACGCGGACTGAGAACGCAATTCTGCGAACTCGGACGACGACTTCAGAGCAGGAGCTGGAGACCCAGCCCGTTAGAAGGGGGGTTGGCCGTAATTTGCTTTGTCTTATAGCTGAATTTTCTTGCATGCGCTGGGTCTTTGCCCTCCACCAGAAAAGTGATGTCTAGTACAGTGTTGAGTAATGTAGCATCTAGGGAACCATCAACACAAACTATGAGGCTCTCGCTACACAAGACTATATGACAGTCAGACAACTCAAGGCCCATACACCAACATACTCTAGCAACCTAAGCTACCTGCAATTTCTGGCTCCAACTTTTAAGTGCGAGTCTTTCCTCTGACAACTGAGAAGCTAGCACTGCTCAGGCGCAAAGTTTTGGCGCAGCAGGCCACATGCTTTAGTCAGCATCACTGTTTTATGCCGCCGCACACACTAAGTGTGTGAGGCAGCATAAAAAAGTCTTACCCAGACTAGAGCAGCATTGTTTCAAGGCACGCTTGTGACTTGAATCATGTGCCACACTTCCGTCACTACCACTATGCGGATGCATTTCATCAGGCTCACCCCGCTCCAGATGTGGCTCTCTAGTAGCAAGCCATGCGTGAAGAGAACTATGAATGCAATAGGACTAGGAGTTCAGCCTCACTAATTCAACTATGCTCCATCTGTTGGTTTATGTGGCTTCTACCCATCACGAGCGATGGAGATGGATTACCCATGTACCCCACATTGGTGGTACAGGGTAGAGGAGAACGTGACAGCACAACGGGCCTCCGGAGTGTCCTGCGACTTCTCTAGCACCTACGACAGTTTGAGAAAAATGCGACCGATGCATCCTGGAAGCCAGGTTGGTTTGTCGGGAGCTAGGAGACTTTTCTCGATGGGTCGAGACTTGCGCAACTGTTGGATTGTACCAGTGCAAGGAGGGAACCCGATGGTAGTAGTGTCACATTCAAGACTTGGAAAGCTTGTTGTGCTAACTGGATGCTGATTTTGTGTGTTTCACACACTAATTGTTCAGCCTCGGTGGTTGAGACCCTGACATTTGGTGGTCTGTGCCAGTGCCTCGTGAGACCCAACACTGATTTGTGATCAAACGTGTGTAGCTTGCATGTGGTTGAGACCCAGACGTCCGGTGACATGTTCCGACATCTTGGAAGGCCTAGCCTGGCTAGCCAGTAATGCCTGTGTGTCACAATAGAGTCTGGATGTGTACGGGATACATTGCATATATTCTCGTCCATCGAGACCCGGGCACACGGTTCATTGCTCTGTTGCCTTGGGAGACCTCCGTTGTGTGATTTCATGCTCTCTGACACGTATATTCCCCGTGCATGCACTTTGGCACGACAGGGATGACGGGGTCTGGTGGGCTAGCCACCAGTCCCCGGTACATAAGCCCTCTGTAGGACTCATTTTACTCTCTCCTTGTTCTTAATGCGTTTCAGATGTAGCCAGATTTGGCCTTCAATTTTTGCCCCTCACACCAAGAGCTCATGACAATTTTGCATGGGCCTGCATGCCCTAACAAATTCTATCTTGGTATCAGAGCACAAGGGGGCCGCGTGAGCGGTGTCGCGCTGATACCTAATCCAAGACACCGTTAAAAAGCGCCACGTGACGCCATGCAAGCAACAGCGTGCGGGAGCAGCTTGATGACAGCAGTAAGAGATGCAACACTTAGAACGGCCTTTTTGGTGTGCGGGTTCTGCCACTTTTGCGGTTTTGGAAGCAAAAGCATCACCACCACTGGTGGCACTGGCCACCAAAGCAAAACTAGGGAAGCGGGCCCGGCATTGGCGGCGGCGGCATTGGCAATTGCGCGCAGGGATAACATCGCCTGCATAGGGACAGCTTGAGCTACTCCTTTGGTGAGTAGCAACCGCAACCGCATGAGTAGCTGGTACTGTAGTAGGAGCTCCGCAGCAGTCACGGTAGTAATAGTAGCGGTGGCAAGTAGCAACACCAACAATTGTGACGACAGCGACAAACAGCTGTTGCTGCAGCATTGCCACCCGTAGGAGTAGCGCGTAGTAGCATCACGCAGTAGCACTTCCTAGCAGCAGCAGCAGCAACTATAGTGGCAGTGGCGAGAAGCTCCAGCAGCAGCATGCCAGGGCAGCTACACGTAGCGTGTAGCAGCATTAGTGGTAGAGGCAACTGCACTGCTGCTGCCCCCCTCCCCCCCTTTTTGCCTTTGCAGACGGGAAGCTGCCTTGTAGCTTCCCGCTGCTAGGTAGCTTGCTTGCAAAGCAAGCTTGCTGAGCTTGCCGTTTGGCAAGCTTGCTGTGGAGCTCGCCGCCAAGCGAGCTCACACCGATCTGCGAGCTAAACGATCTAAGAGCTTGCTCTTCTTGCTACGAGGGTCAAACCAGGCAAAAGAAAACAAGGGGGGGAGAGGGTACCAGGAAAACAGGGGCACCCAAGAAAACTTTGAGCAAAGGGTCCCAGATACATCACCGGACACACAATGAACAAAAGAGAAAAAAATGGGGATAAGGTTCTCAAGAGAAGGGGCACCCATGAAAACCTTAAGGGAGTGCTCCCTGAGAAATCACCGGGGCATATGGTGAACAAAAAAAAAACACACCTGCCACCTGGGATCAAATAGAGAGTAACAACTTCTTCCCTCACCGACGGAGCTGTCACCAAAGCAGCTTTCATTGTGAGCGTGTCTGCAACAATGAAACCAGCTGTCGCAACTTCAACAGCACCTTCGGGGATGACACAAGTCACAATGAGTGCAGGTTGAGGAGTGGTAGCAGCAGCAGCAGCCGGTCAACCACACGTTGCTCCGGACATCTCGTGGCATTGGAGCTTGTCCGGTCAGGTCAAAAATGCTGACCTCAGCACTATGACTCATCACAAGGACAGTGTCGGACGATGTTGTAGTGTCCCGGGGCTTGGTGCTTTAGCGTCAAGAAAACGTATTCTCCGCATCCCCATTGTCAGACGCTCGAGATGAGTTCGCTGATATGGCAGCAAGCGTCTTGTGCATTCACCTGCTACTACTGTGGTGATGGACGTCATGGCTAGCGTCGATGCTGGACGTCCTTGAGGCTGGAATCTGTCTCGGCTTTGGTCGAGTGAAAGTACACTTCCTCCATAGGATGGGGATCTGCCGGCGTTGGCGGGTCCACTCACCAGATTTCTGGTGGTCATGCTCAATGAGATCCACGGCCTGAGGTAGATGATAAAGCAACTATGCAACCTTGTCGTCAGCAAGCGTGCTGCTTCCATTAGTCCGTTGACGGCTTCCCTGCCTTCCTCTATATCTTCTTCTTCCGTATCGTCTCAGGATTCTTTTTCACCTTCACCCTCCGATCCATCCCAAGCGGCTACCATCCTCTTCTGCCTTCATTCTACCACTACCCTCCCTCTGACTGATTCATCTTTTTGTGGTCGGTCTCGAGTGCGGTGTTGTCGTCGTCGTACGACCCATTGTGCTGGACAGAGCTGAGACAGATGGTCCACTCCCAGGGCTACTATTACTCATCCTATCAAGGGGGAGAGTGGTTGTCGGGGATAGCCAGCCACATCGATATTGACAGGGTCAACACCTTTGCCTGTGAGAAAACTCACAGAGTCACCTCATGCAGATGCAGATGCTACGGTGTTGACACATGACGTAGAGTCAGATCCAGACCTGGTGTTGACGGTGGAGACATGTGTGTCATCGAGGTCAACATCCATGCCGGGGCAGGAGACGGACGTTCTATAGCAGTAGATTGTGTCAGGAGCGGTGCAGGCCCCGAGTCCTTGGGCGGTGCCACTCGCGGCTCCAACCGGTGGCGGCCTTGTGGTGGCAGAGGAGCCTTGTATGGCCCGGGATGCCTCTTGCGGAATTCTGGGGAAGTTGGTGCAGCAGGCTCACACCAGCCCGGCAGCGGTCGTTGTGCAAGAGACATGTGTATCATCGAGGTCGACTTCTACAGGAGCCAGACGTTCTGCAGCAGCAGATTGTATCAAGAGCGGTGCAGCCCCCAAGTCCCTCGGTGGTGCCACTCTTGGCTCTGATCGGTGGCGGCCCGGTGGTGGCAAATGAGCCCAGTACGGCCCAGGATGCCTCTTGCGGACTTCAAGGGGAGTTGGTGCAGCAGGCTCAGACCAGCCTGGTAGTGGTTGCAGTGAAGGAGCAGAGTGGATCGTCTGGTCTTTCAGGTATGGAGGCATTATTCATAGCAGTGTTATTGCAGGAGACCACCGATGTGTCGTAGCAGACACAGTAGGCTTGCCCTTGTCATCGGCGATACCCGAGGACCAGCTTGAGCATCAGAAGTCGTCCATGTTCTTAGAGTCTACGGGTTCCTGTATACACGGAGGAGCAGCAACACACATGACGCACTCCGCTGATGATCCTCACTCCAACATCAAGCGGGTGACAACGACCGGTCTTCCCGACAAGACGATACATGAGTGCTAGCTGCGCTTGCTAGTTGCCATGACTGACATTGGAGCAGTTGTCAAGCCGCAGTCCGACATAGCCGCATCCACTTTGCCGGTAGCTGAGCACAGTGCAGAAGATCAGACCAAGTAGATGGAATGACCTCATCAACAGCAGCTTAGTTTTTCGCTCGCGTGTTCATCCGTTAGTGATCATACTGACCACATCGACGATGCGAGTAGCCGTATCTGTAAAGAAGGCATTTTTACATGCTCCATGGACTCTGACCCCTTTACCTTCTCCTTCTCTCTCGGCATGCGATCGCTCATCCCTCCTCGTTTGAAAGACATGAGTTGCGGCCGGAATGCAACACCTTTAGCTATGTCCGATTGTCTAGCACCTCAGCATATTGCAAGTTTGGTTGATCCCCAGGAGGATGATGCAGCACCGGCTCCATCGTCTTCAACAGCTGAGATGAAGATGAAGTTGTACTTGCAAAATCTGCAGTATGCATGTGCAGCATCCAGTGAGACACATTTTGTCCTACACAAGGCAAACATGGGCCATCTGCGCATGTCCGAGGCAGCTTGCGCTGACTTACACGAGCGTGTAGAGATGTTACAACAAGAGATGATGGCAGTGCGGAAGCGAATTTCAGCGCACGGGAGCATCACTACCATCCGCATGAGCTTTCCACTGTCAAGATCTCGCACACCCATCCGGGGAGGATCTTGTACCAGCTCCGAGTTTGACGTCTGATGGAGACACTACCACAAGAGAGGTGAGCATGCCTTCAGTTTTTGCCATCCTCATTCCCGACGACTCCATCATCGCTCCTCTTTTCACACCTGTTTCCATCATGGATCTTCCTTCACCCGCCTTAGCAGCTCCATCTTCATCTTCGTCCACCTGTGCGGGTCCGGCTGAGTGTGCCGGCCCTCCTCCCCTTGTTGTGGTACACCCTTGTGCTTCAGGGTTCTCCATCCCGCCTCGGAGGCCAGCTCCGCCACTTCATCCATGACTGCGGGCTTCTCGCCCACTCCATGCCCTTCGGCATGCCTTCATGCGACACTATATAGCGGAGAGAGGAGAGAGTGACGGTTGGGACTTGTGGTGGTCTCACGAGCATTGACATGCTCCTTGAGGTATAGAGACGACGACTATGGCGGCAGCCGGAGCTCCATCCTTCAGATGGCTGGAGACTCATGCATGACAGGGGGAGCAGTTTCGTCATGGTACAGTGAGGACACATCAATTTCCCAAGATTGCAGAGAGAAGAGTTATCCATGTCAGCACTTGTCGGAGTGAGCAGCTATTTCTGGCATCCGTTTTTGCCAGTACGACATTAGTACCTCAATTCAGCACGTCGGCGTTGGGTTCCTCTGCCCGAGGGGAGTGTTGAATGGACGTCAACCTATTGCAACATTACGAGAGTTTCATGACGTGGGCTCTTTACTCTACCTCGAGTGTGCTACAGCAGCCAGAGTTTGACTCATGTCACGCGCTTGCGCACACCATATCCATGTGATTGCATGTGGATTACAGTATTCTATTGGTAAAGACTCAGACACTTGGTGCGTTGTATCAGTGCCACTATGAGACCCTCTTCCTTTATGACCTATGAATTATACACTTTGTGCTAGTATGTGTATGTATGTGTGAGACTCCTTAAATGATTGATACCCGGACACTTGGTAGGTTGTACCAATGTCACGAGGAGACCTTGTGCCCTTCACTCCTGAGGAGAGTACGCAGTGTATATGTGTGGTGACTGGTGCTCGGTGTTAGTTTTCACGCATCTCTCACTATTCTCTGTTGTGTCCTTCCGGCTTGTGTAAATCGGCGTGGAGATTACTGACAGCGATACGCAACGCTAAAGAAGTGTCGTCTAGTGGGGCTGACAAATGCAAAGGCCTCCACACAGTTTGTTGGAGCCTCCTCCCTCCTACGTGCTCAGCTCCATCGGCGGACCTCCTCGGCAGTCGTGGCGCCGGCCGTCTTTGTTGTTGCATCTGCTGTCTACATGCGTCTAGTGCTGGGTCTGATTGCACTACTGCATTTGCAGCGTTGTGTTATGCATAGGGTCCAAATTTCATGATTTTTGGACATTGTTGGTACTGGGGACTAGCGTAGACGCCGCCGGGGTTTAGGTGGCCATAACTCTTGACTGTTGTTTTTCTAGCTGATTCTGACTGCATGACTGCGTTTGTAGCGGCGGTGTTATGGTATGTTCCAGTTTTCAGGCAAAACGGACAGTGCCCGGGTTTTGGGCTGTCGGCCGTCTGGCAGGCCTCACCAAGAAAACACTGCCCGCCAGAAAACGGACTTTTTTTCTGATTGGCTGGTGAGCTGAGAAACAAGCTCTTTAGAGCTTGGGGGAGGCTAGTTCTTGGAGGGGTCTCCCATTATTGTTTATTCTTAGTTCTCAATCAATCATTTCCAGTTTTAGGCTGTTGTCTGGCGCTAACTCTGGCGTGCACAGTTATGAGTAACAAACACCACAGCTCTCAGACTTAGGCTCTGGTGTAGCAGAATGAGGGGGAAGCTTAAGCAATGAGCGTGGGTTCCCGCATGCTGCATCAACAACGTTGCTTCCTCAACCTGTTGCAACAGGAGATTTTCAGCTTGTTATCAGAGCCAGAATTCAGTAGAAGCAGCAGAACACTGGCAAACAGGTCCAGTCAATGCTGGCGGAGCCCTGAACGCGCCCGTGCAGGGGAGATGCTACCGGATTTTTTTCCAGAAGCGTTGACATGCCGGGTGGCATCGTCAAAATGCTCTCGACATGAGGGAAATGCTGGTGAATAGTTTTTGGCAGCACTGACCCCACGACGGTGGTAGCGTTGGTGGACGCGCGGCCGGCACGCAAGACCAACGGTGGATCGACGTCGACGCACGTGGCGTCGACACTAGGAAAGTGACTACTGCCAGCGTGCTAGCAGCAACAGCAGCATGCAGCAGGCAAACATAGTGAGCAGCTAGTAGCAGCACCAGTAGCAAGTAGCTGCTATTGCAGCAAGGAGCAACTATAGCAGCAGCATGCGGCATCTACACCGAGTAGCAAGCAGCGAGCAGCGAGTAGTGAGCAGCAGCAGCCTACAACAACACTAGCAGCGGGTAGTGGCAGCAGCCAGTAGAAGCAGCAGCAACAACGTGTAGCAGCAGTGAGCAGCAGCAACAGCCGGTAGCAGCAGTATTAGAAACAAACAGTAGCCAACAGTAGCCACCAGCAACAGCTGTAGCAACTTCCGACAACAACAGCAGTAGCAGTAGCTACTCATAGCTCGCTACTTGTAGCGAGTAGTGAGCAACGTGCTCATTGCTCGCACCTCACAATTATCAGCAAACTTGCTGCTTGCAGCGAGCAACGAGCAGTGAGAAGCGAGCTCACTGCTTGCAGCAAGCAGCAAGCAGTCAGCAGGGACAAACGAGAAAGGATAAAACACACACAAAAAATCCTGCAACCCCACAGGTGGATTTCCTGTAGCAGTATCAGCCACCAGAGCCACTCCAACAACTGCAGGAGCACCAGCAGCAGGCAGCAGCTTCGCAACAGTAGTGGCATCAGCGATAAAAGCAGCAACAGCAGTACCTGTAGTAAAAGCTGCTACAGAAGCAACGACAGTATTAGCAAGATCATTTGCTACAACGGCAGGAGCAGTAGTAGCAGTGGCAGCAACAACAACAACAACAAAATTAGCTCTACCGCTGACTCAGCAGTGGCTACATCAAGAGAGCAACAACCATTGCTGACATCAGCCATACTCGGCTGATGTCACTACTGACATCACTGCTGACATCAGCAACAAAAAAAATATCTACAGCAACAACCCTATAGATAACGCAGTAGCAGCTACTGACGTTAGCCATCCTAAGCTGACGTCACTACTGACATCATTGCTGACATCACCAGCACACATGAAAAAGAGAGGACCTCTAATCTTAAAGGAAACCATGTTAGAGAAAGGAGAGGGGTCCTATGTTCAAGGGCCCCCCTTCTCGCAACAACTGTAGCAGTTGCAACAGTAGCAGCTGCCACCGCTGCAATAGCAACAACAGCAAGAAGAGCAGGAGTAGTAACAGCTGCTGTAGAAGCCACCGCAGCAGTCTCTGCAACAACAGCAGCAGCAGTAGCAACCGCGACACCACCACCACCAGCAGCAATAGCCGTAGCAGCAACAACGGCAGCTGCTACTGTAGTAACATCCGATGCCGCAGCAACTGCAACAGCACCAACACCCCGTAGGCTCTGTCCGCGGTCATGCTGGCTCGACAGTTCCGTTCGTCACTTTGCGCTAGCAGCTAGAAACACTGACAGAACAGCTAGTAATACTACAATCGTCGACACAGCTACCGGAGCAAGAGCCGCAACAACAGTGGTAGCAGCAGCCACAGCAGTAGCGTCAACAGCCGCCGCAATAGCCGTAGCAGCAACACGAGCGTTAGCAAGAACCTTTTGTTCCACCCAGGTACACGAGCCCTGCGGTATCATATGCCACACAGTACCTGGTGTAGGAACACACCCAGTACCAACGGCAGGTGGTGACGTCAGTCCTAGGCCACACACTAGGTGCTGGCTGCAGGCCGAAGGAATTCTAAACCCCACCGTCAGTGCTTCCAGCGGGCGAGCGGTTCTGGAGCTGGGAGCTCAACTTTCGGATCTGGGCATAGGGTGAGGGCTTGTGGCCCTTCTACGTCCTGTCCTTCAACTCCACCGAGGCTGACCATGTATATGACGCCGGTCGCATCGCGCGTGCCCTCGTCCATGTTGCCTCTCCAGCTGCACATCTCAACCTCGAGCCCTTCCTCGGCAGCCTCGCCACTAACACACTCCCTAACCCGGAAACAGCGTGGCACATACTTACGCACCCTCATCGTCTGTCCAGTGACACCGAGCCCAGCCGCCTGATTCGGGAGTTCAACTCCCTCCTCATGGGGAAGACCGAGATGGTCACCTCCTATTGGTAGCGTCTACAGGACATCCTACGCCACCTTGAAGAAGCTGTACCACCCCCTCTCTCCGTGCTCCTGACAATCAAGCGCGGTGCCACCGACGTCTTGCCTGACGTGTTCGTCCACTACTCCTAAGAGGTCCTCGCCGCGATGGCTGTCCAGGGTACCCTCATGCCCTGGGCATACGAGCTCTAACCCCGCATTGAGGAGGCTTCTCAAGAGTCACACATCCATCGCACGGACTCCCTTGCCTCTCCTACCATCGCCTCAGTGGCTATCATCGCCCCAGCAGCAACAGCGTCTTCTGACGCCTCCTTGTCCAGCAAGAAGAGACGCATTGGTAAGAAGGGCATGGGCCCACGGTAGCAGTCTATCAGATCCAGTGGCAGCAGCCTCGTCTGCCACAACCGTGGCCAGTGAGGACACTGTTGGTACATGTGTCTGCTCCAGATTGACGGAGCTCACATCATCGCCACCATGCGTCGCCAGCGTGAGCGGCGCCTTGCCACCATTGCCGTAATTGTTGCTGCTCCTACTGAATCTGCACCGCTCACAACGAATCCACCGTAGTATCTTCCGCAGCCGTCCGCGTCCGCTCCTCCGTCATCGACTCCTTCCTCCTACTTCCTAGACTCCGGTGTCATCATACTGCTGTCGGTCTAATCCATCGGACCCTCCACCCTCGAGCTTCAGTTGGAGCAGTTCATCGCACTCCAACTCAGCCCTCCTTGCCCTCCTCCCCAGGGAAGTGTGAGTTTCATCATTGATGGTTCTACTACCCTACCTTGCATGACAGAGTCTCTATTACGGTCGTATCCTGTACCTTTGTCCACTCCATCCTCTGCCGTGCCCTTCCCACCTACTCCTCTTTGTGATAATGTTGCCTGGCTGGATGACTGGCAGTCCCGGTTTGTACCTCCGTCCAACGCGTCCGCGTCGCTCGCCTACTACCATGTCATTGTAAGCAACCTGGCCACACTGGTCCAAGATCTGTCAGGGACCTGGACCATTGACTGCGGGGCCACGCATCAAATGACGGTCTCACGCGAGGCCTTCAATGTCCTCGGTCCCGTTACTGATGTCTCCGGGTTTCGGACGGGTTTTGGTCAGGATTTACTCGTTTGTGGTGTCAAAGTTGTTCGTTTCCATGGTCCTGCCTGTCCCTGGCCTTAAGCTCATCCTCCTCTCTATCACCGCCCTTGATCGCATGAGCATGGACATTCTCCATTTGCATGGTGTTGGTACTATGTAATTGCGTCCGTCAGGTAATGGCGTTTTGTATGCCACCACTCGTGGCAACTTGTGGCACGTAACGCACCTGTCCACTTTTACCTCAGTCCCCTCCTCATCGGCCAACACTGGTCACGTGTTTGTTACTAGCACACTCTCTCCGCAACACACATGTCTCCCACATCACCGCCTCTCTTACGTCCAGTTTATGGCTGTCCACAGCATGCTTTGCACGCAGCTAGCCACGGGCCCTGACCCAACCTCCTTTCCTCTGTCGTATCCCACCGAGTGCATTCATTGTGCTTAGGGGAAGATGCACAGCTCCACCTACCCCTTGTCTGCCTCTCGTGCAACTGTCCCGCTTGACTTGGTTCACTCTGATGTCATGGGTCCCCTTCGGACAAAGTCAGTCGAAGTGCACGGTCGTTGTCCTCACACTCAAGTACGACTACTCTCGCAACTGCAAGGTTTTCTGCCTTCGGCAGAAGACCACCGTCACTCCCACTGTTCGAGACTGGCTTGTCTGTGCTGAGCGTGACTGTGATCGCCCTCTCTGTTGCTTCCATTCTGATTGCGGGGGTGAGTTTCTGGGGGAGACCACACTCGTCCTTGCCTCCCGTGGCATCCATCATGAGACGTTGGTGCCTTACACGCCAGCCCAGAACAACGTCTGTGAGTGGGGTGGAGCCGCACCCTAGCCGACGCCGTCCGTACCATAGAGGTCGTCTCCGGTCTCTCTGACGGCTTCTACTTCGAGACCATGACCTACATGCCACGGGTCTGGAACCAAATTTCCCACGGACCCATTCCCCGTCACTCCACACCATACCAGCACTGGTGTGGAGAGCGAGCCGACCTCCGTCCGGCACGCATCTGGGGCTGCGTAGCCATTGTATGGTTGCCTACGTTACACCAGAGTAGCAAGCGCGAGCCTCACGGCCGACCCTGTACCTTCCTTGGCATCTCGCGTCAGTCAAAGGCATGGAATTTTTGGGATCCCATCCGGCACTGCATTGCCAAGTCCCCGGACGCCCTCTCCTTTGAGCTCATGTTTCCCCGCGACCTCGTTTTCTCTGGCGCGTTGATGTTCCTTTCGTCGAGTGGGGAAGTGGTGGGTCCGTCCTCCATCCAGCCGCGTCCAGGTGTACCATTGTCTACGCCCGCGTGTCCTTCTACGCCGACTGCCCCATCCGTGTCCACCAGCCCCTCAGGGTAGGCTGCCCCGTCCGTGTCCGGCAGCCCCTCAGGATCGGCTGGCCCATCCGTGTCCGCAAGTGTTTCAGGGCCGGGTGCACTGTCCGTGTCTGCGAGCCCCTCAAGGCAGGCTTCCCCGTCCGTGTCCCCCAACCCCTCAGGGCCGGGTGCCTCGTCCGAGTCCACCAGCCCCTCAAGGCAGGCAGCCCCGTCCGTGTCCCCAAGCCCCTTTGGGCCAACTGTCCCGTCCGTGTCTGCCAGCCCCTCAGGGCCGGCTGCCCTGTCCGTGTCTGCCAGCCCCTCAGGGCTAGCTGCCCCGTTTGTGTCTGCCAGCCCCTTAGGGCCGGCTGCCCCGTTCGTGTCCGCCAGCCCCTCAAGGCCAGCTGCCCCGTCTGTGTCTGCCAGCCTCTCAGGGCCGGGTGCCCCGTCCGTGTCCGCCAGCCCCTGAGGGCCGGCTGCCTCGTCCTTGTCCGTCAACCCCTGAGGGCCGACTGCCATGTCTGTGCCGACACGCTACACACATGGTTCGGGCGGGAGCCTCTGACCTAGGCCGAGAGTGAGCACTCAAGCTGCATCCTCGCGCCCTCTCGTGCCACGGCCCCTTGTCACCCCACGAGGCTCCTTGCCT
The DNA here is from genome assembly GCA_023375785.1 of Penium margaritaceum. Classification (NCBI taxonomy): domain Eukaryota; kingdom Viridiplantae; phylum Streptophyta; class Zygnematophyceae; order Desmidiales; family Peniaceae; genus Penium; species Penium margaritaceum. The sequence continues at coordinate 10,232 of SZWC01017448.1, read as the reverse complement.
CCTAGCAGACCCACTCCCACAGTCGTGAGTGGGGACCCTGGCACCAAGGCGCTTGGCTTGGCCACATTGTCAATCATCACTGACCTGCATCTGGGGCCGGCTTTGGGCTACGCCTTGCTCCATCAGGAGCACTAACGTACAATCACGGCTATACTCACGCACTTGCCTCTTGGAGCACGAGACGCATACGCCCTCACAGTCTATCCCACAGAGCGACCACTGGACCCAGCCATCCTACGGGAGGTCCGGGCGTCTCCCGAGGCCACACACTGGGTGGTTGAGTACTCCAACGAGCGTGCTGTCATTCGGCAACATCAGGTCTGCGAGCTTTTCAACCTTCCCCCCGGCCGGGAGGAAAGTCAAGGCTGCCGCTGGGTCAGGACCCCGCACTGTACGCGAGGGCTGGCCTCGCGTACTAATGAACAGTGCGAGGTCCTGACCCAGCGGCAAGCAGGGCTGCATTACACATAGCAGTGCTGAGGCTGCGTATGTGGCACTTGATTCTGGCGCTTGTGAGAGTTCGTGGCTGCATTGCCTTCCGTCAGAGTTGTGTCAGTTAGTCCCGTCCATCACGCTGCACTGTGAGAATGAGAGTGCCATGGCCATTGCTGACAATGACAGCGTGCATCATACTCATACAAAGCACATCAGTGTCGAGTATTACTATGTGCGTTTGTTGTTGCATGACGGCAGCATTGGCATTTTGTGGATTGAGACGGCACGGTAATTGGCTAACTTCTTGACCAAGGCACAGAAGCGTGACTCGTTCAAGAAGGCTGTGAGTGCAATCGGTATGCATCCATGAGGTGTTCTCTCTCTCTCTCTCTCTCTCTCTCTCTCTCTCTCTCTCTCTCTCTCTCTCTCTCTCTCTCTCTCTCTCTCTCGCTCACTCTCTCTCTCTCCACCTGCCTGCTTGGTCTATGTGTTCTCTGCCCATCCATGTGCACTATGCCTGTGAGTCATGGGGGAGTGTTGGTTTTTACGCATCTCTCACTGTGTTATGTTCTATCATCCCGGCTTCTGTACATTAGTGTGCAGATGACTGAAGGCAAGATGCGACGCTGATGGAGTGTCGTCTGGTGGGGCCGACGCCCCCTGAGGCCTACATGCAGCTTGCTGGAGCCTCCTTCGTCTTATGTGCTCAGCTCCATTGACAGACCTCCTCGGCAGTCGTGCTGCTTGCAGTCTTTGTCATTGCATATGCTTTCTACATGCGTCAAGTGCTGGGTCTGATTGCACTATTGCATTTGCAGCGTTGCGTTATGGAAATGGTCCAAGTTTCATGAGCGACAGAGATGGATAACCCATGTACCACACGTTGGTGGTTTTGGGTAGAGGAGAGCGTGATGACACGATGGGCCTCGAGAGTATCCTGAGACTTCTCCAACACCTACGACAGTGCCAGTGAAATGCGATCGATGCGTTGAAGTTGGAAAATATTCTAAAGCACAGGTTGGGGCAGTTGCATTCTTGATGCAGCCTGCGGGCTTCCACGCTCATTGCTTAGTCTGCTGCCTCCTCAGTCTGCCGCTTTGGAGTTTGAGTGCTCTGGGTTTGTTACTCAGAGATGCGCGGCAGTGTTAGAGCCAGAAATCAACTGAAAACTGGAAGTAACTGATTACGAAAGAAGAATGAGATACAATGGGAGACTCCTCCAAGAACTAGCCTCCCCAAGCTCTGTAGGACTTGTTACTCAGTTCACCAGCCAATCAGAAAATAACTCATTTTTCAGGCAGGCAGGTTCTCTCGGTGAGCCCTCCCAAACAGCCGACAGTCCAAACTCGGGCGTCGTCCGTTTTGCCTGAAAACTGGACCATACCATAATGCACATGCTGTGAACGCAGTCATGTGGTCAGAATCAGCTATAAAACAGCAATGAGGGGTTATCGTTGCCTAAACCCATGTAGCGTCTATGCTAAATCCTGGTACCGACAGTGCTAGAAAATCATGAAACTTAGACCCTAGGCATGACATAGCGCTGCAAACGCAACAGTGCAATCAGACACGATGCTGGACGTGTGCAAGAAGCATATGTTGCGATAGTGCCTGCCGGCAACATGACTGCCGAGGAGGTCTACCCATGGAGCTGAGCACAAAGGAGGGAGGAGGCTCCAACAAACTGCGTGTAGGCCTCAGCGTGCGTCGGCTCCACCGGACAACACTCCATCAGCGTCGCGTCTCGTCATCAGCCATCTGTACGCCGATGTACAGAAGCTGGGAGGACACAACAGAGTACAAGTGAGAGATGCGAGACAAAAACCAACACTTATCCATGAATCGCAGGCGTAGTGCACATGGACGGACAGAGAGCACAGAAACCAAGTGGATAGGGAGAGAGAGAACCTCACGGATGCATGCCGACTATACTCATAGCCTTTTTGAATGAGGAATGCTTCAGCGCCTTCGTTGAAAAATCAGCCAACTGCCGTACTCTCTCAACCCACACAATGTTGATGATGTTGTCATGCAACAATGAACACACACAGTGATACACTATATTGATGTGATTGGTGCGAGTGTGATACACGCCGTCATTGTCAGCAACGGCCATGGCACTTTCATTTTCATAGTGCGATGTTATGGACGGGACTAACTGACGCAACTCGGACAACAGGCAGCGCAGCCACGCGCTCTCACAAGCACCAGAACCAAGGGCCACATACTCAGCCTCAGCAGTGCTGCACGCAATGCAGCCTTGTTTCTTGTTCCTCCAGGATACAGCCGTTCCGCCAACAAGGAAGATCCAGCCAGCATGACTCTTACCGTCCGGACTGCCGACCCACTCATTGTCAGTGTATCCTGTCGCAACAACGGACGGCTGTAAACGAAACATGAGGCCTCGCTGTGGGGTAGAGATGATATAGCGCAATACTCGGATCGCGGCCTCAAAGTGGAGGTGACGCGGCTCTTGAGAGAAATGTGCCTGAAGGTTGACAGCGAACACAATGTCTGGACGCATCGTCATAGCCAAGAACATAAGTGACCCGATGGCGCACAAATACATGGTCAAGTCTACTGGCTCCTCCACCATGGCTGGATCAGAACTCTTGAGCATCGTCTGACCATCCGGTGACATGGGTGAGGATGCTCTCGGCACAAGGGGCAGGTCGTCAGCGAAGTGCCCGGACAAGGTCTGGACATAGGTGGCGTGATGGACATGCAGGATGCCCATAGAGCAATCATTCTCAAGCTCCATGCCCAAAAAGACTCGTGCTGGCCCGAGGTCCTTCATCTGGTAGGCAACATGGAGCAATTCCTTAACCCGCTGGATGGCATGAGCATCAAACGATGCGATGAGCAGGTCATCGACAAAGACCAGGACAGCAACGAGGGTCTGACCTTGCAGACTGATGAACAGCGCGGGTCGGCGGAGTTGCGAAGGAGGCCGCCGCTGAGAAGCGTATGAATAATCTCCTGGCTCCAACACCATGGTGACTGCTTCAAGCCAAAGAGGGCCTTCCGCAGCTTTTGGACATTGCCGGAGCCATCGTCAAAGCCTGGAGGCTACACCATGTCGAGCTCCTTGCCCTCCAGTGAGCCATGGAGAAAGGTGTTTCTCACATCCATCTAATGCAGTTCCCACTTGTGCTGGGTAACCAGGCTGAACAATGCACGGCTGGTGGAGAACCGACCGACCGGGGCAAAGATCTGGTCATTGTGGATCCTACAGACATGAGCAAACCCCTTGGCTGTGAGACGGGCCTTGTACTTGTCTAGGTACCCATCTGGCTTCCAGTTTCAGTGCAGATACCACTTGGTATCGATAGCCTTACGACCCGGGGGGGAGGTTGACGAGCCCAAAGACGTGATGTTGCCGAATGGCAGCAAGCTTGTTGACACATGGAGCCTCCCAGTGGGCGGCCTTGGGAGATGCCCGAGCCTCACATAGGGTGGCTGGGTCCTCTGGTCGCTCCGTGGGGCGGTGAGTGAGGATGAGCATGTCTCGCGCCCCTGATGGCATCCACATGAGAGTGGCCACAACGGTGCTCCTGATGGAGCAAGGCATAGCCCAAAGCTGACCCTGGATGTAGGTATGTGATGACTGACAATGTGGCCAAGTCAAGTGCCTGGGTACGGGGGTCCCCACTCACGACTGTGGAAGTGGGTCTGAGATGATGTGAGGAGCCTCGTGGGATTACAGAGGGTTGTGGCATGAGAGAACGTAAGGAGGCGGCCTGAGTGCTCACTGTTGGCTTGGGTCTAAGGCTCGCGCCTGGACCACGTGTGTAGCGTGCCGATACGCTCGGGGCAGCTGGCCCTGAGGGGCTGGCGGACACGAACGAGACAGCTGATCCTGAAGGACTGGCGGACATGGACGGGGCAGCCGGGCGTGAGGGGCTGGCGGAAACGAACGGGGCAGCCGGCCCTGAGGGGCTAGCGGGCACGGATGGGGCAACCGGCTCTGAGGTGCTAACGGGCACCGACAAGACAGCCGTCTCTAAGGGGCTGTCGGACACAGATGGGACAGTCGGCCCTGAGGGGCTGGCGGACACGGACAAAACAACCAACTCTAAGGGGCTGTCGGACATAGATGGGGTAGCCAGCGTAGAAAAACCCGCGGGCTCAGACGATGGAGCGGCCGAACGCGGCTAGACGGAGGACGGACCCACCACTCCCCCACGGAATGAAAAGAACATCAACGTGCCGGAGCCATTGAAGTCAAGGGAAAACATGTCCTAAAAGAAGAGGGCATCCCGGGACTCGACGATGCAGTGCCGGGTGGGATCCCAGAAACTCCATGCCTCCAACTGCCACAAGACGCCAAGGAAGGTGCATGGACGACCGCAAGACTTGAGCTTGCCACCTTGGGTAGGCAACCACACCATGACTACGCAGCCCCAGACCCCGGCCGGATGTAGGTCGGCTCGCTCTCTGCACCAGTGCTGGTATGGTGTGGACTGACAGGGAATGGGCCCATAGGGAATCTAGTTCCAAACCCACGTCATGTACATTATGGTCTTGAAGTAGAAGCCATCAGAGATGCCGGATTGGACCCCCATGGTGCGGACGGCGTCGGCCATGGTGTGATTCCAGCATACAGAGACGTCGTTCTGGACAGGCGTCTACGGCGCCGACGTCTCTTGATGGATGGCACGGGAGGCGAGGAAGAGTGTGGTCTCCCTCAGAAACTCACCCCCACGATTGGAACGGAAGCGGTGGAGGGGACGACCACACTCGCGTTCAACAAAGACAAGCCAGTCATGAATGGTGGGAGCAATGTCACTCTTCTCTTGAAGGCAGAAGACCCAGAGAAAGCCAGAGTAGTCGTCCGTAAGTGTCAGGAAATAACGATCGTGCTCGCCGACTAACTCTGTCGGGAGGGGACCCATGACATTTGACTGGACCAAGTCGAGCGGGGCGGTCGCTCGAGAGGCAGAGAGGGAGTAGGTGGAATGGTGCATCGTCTCCTGAGCAGAATCAATGCACTTGGTGGGACACGACAAAGGAAAGGAGGTTGGGTCAAGGCCCATAGCTGGCTGCGTGTGAAGCATGCTGTCAACAGCGTTAGAGTAGACATGACAGAGGTGGCAATGAAGGAGATGGGTGTGCTGCAGAGATAGTGTGCTAGTATCAAACACATGGCCAGTGTCGGCTGATAAGGAGGGGACAGAGGTAGAAGTGGACAGGTGTGGCACGTGCCACAGGTTTCCACGGGAAGTGGCATGCAAAACGACACGACGTGACGGACGCAACGACATAGTGCCCGTAGCACGCGAGTGAAAAATGTCCATACTCATGCGATCAAGGACGGAGACAGACAGGAGATTGAGCTCAAGACTAAGGATGAAGAGGACATCAGTCACGAAGACATCACCAACAGGACCATGGAAACAAACGACACCGACACTACAAACCGGTGAAGTAGGAGCAGTAGGAGAAGCGGCAGTCACGACAAGGGTACCAAGGCGACGCTCACGCTGGTGACACATGGTGGTGATGACGCGAGCCTCCTCAGTCAAGAGCATACACGTGTACCACTTGAAACCTGACTGGCCACAGTTGTGGCATAAGAGGCTGGCGTCACCGGATTTGCTAGACTGCTGCTGAGGGCCCTTGCCCTTCTTGCCCCTGTGATTCTTCTTGCCTGACGGAGTGGCGCAGGAAGACGCTGCTACTGTTGGTGCGGCAGAGGCCACAGAGGCGACAATAGGAGGGGCAAGGGACTCTGTGAAATTCATGTGTGACTCCTGAAGAGCCTCTTTGATGCGGAGGAAGAGCTCGTATGCCTAGGGCATGTGAGTATCCTGGGCAGCCATCGTGGTGAAGATTTCCTGGTAGTAATGGACAAGGACGTCAGAGAAGGGGTCCGTGTCGCCGCGCTTGATAGTCAGAAGCGCGGAGAGAGGGGATGGTGCAGCGTCTCCGAGGCAGTGCAAGATGGCCTCTACACGCTGCCATTAGGAGGTGACCGTCTTGGTCTCCCCCATGTGGAGGGAGAAAAACACCAGGATCATGCGGCTGGTCTCCGCATCACTGGACAGGTGATGACGGCGCGTGAGTACGTGCCACGCCGCTGCCGGGTCAAGGAGAGCGCCAGTGGTGAGTTCGCCGAGGAAGGGCTCAAGGACGAGACGTGCAGCTAGAGGGGCCACAGGAACGAGGGCATGCATGGCACCACTAGCGTCATACACCTGGTTGGCCTGGGTGGAGTCGAAGGGTAGGACGTAGTAGGGCCACAAGCTCTCACCCTGTGCAAAAACCTAGAAGCTGAGCTCCCACCTCCCGAACTGGTCGCCAGGCTGAAGCTGTGGCGGCGGGGTTTTGAAGTCCTTTGGCCTACGGACGACACTGAGAACAAAAGGAACGAAAGGATGGAACAAACCGTGCTTGTTGACGTTGCTGCTATTGTTGCGGCGACTGCTATTGTTGCGGCGACTACTGATGTTGTTGCTGCGGCTGCTATTGCTGCAATGGTATTGGCAGCTACAGTGCTACTAGCTGTTGTGTCAGCGTTGCGAGTTGCTGGCGTAAAGCGGCAAGCGGATTTTTCATGCCAACATGACCGACGACAGAGCTTGCGGGATGTTGGTATTGTTGTTGCTACTACTATTGTTGCTGCTGCTACTGTAGAGGTTGCTCCTGCTACTAATCCTGTTGGTGTTGTTACTACTACTGTTACTGCTGTTGAGGCTGCTGCTGCTGCTCCTGCTGTTACTGCTATTGATGCTGCTGTTGTTGCTGCTACTACAGCTGCTGCTCTTGCGGCTGCTACTTTTGCTGCTATTCCTCCTACTGTCGAGGCTGAAACTGTTGCTATTGCTGTTGCTGCTACTGCTGTTACTACTACTGCTGCCACGTCTGGTGTTGTTCAAGCAGTGGCAGCTGCTGTTGCTATTACTGCTGTAACTGCTGTAGTTTTTACAGAAAGGGGGATCCTCCAACAGAGGAGGACCCCCCTTCATTCTCTACCATGGTGTTTTGCTTCCCCACCTTGTTCCCCCTTTTTTTTTATGTGGTGCTGATGTCAGTAGTGACATGAGTAGTGACGTCAGCCTAGGATGGCTGGCATAAGTAGCTGTTGCTACATTGTTTGCAAGGTTTATACTATAAGTTTTTTGTTGTTGTTGCTGACGTCAGCACCAATGACAGCATTGACATCAGTTGAGGATGGCTGACGTCAGTTGCGATGGTTGCTGGAGCCACTGTTGTGTCAGCTGCAGGGCAGCAACTGTTGCTGCTGCTGCCGTTGCTGTTGCTGCTACTGATCCTTGTCTACTGCTGCAGCAGCTGCCGCTGCTAATGCTGCTGCTGCTGTTGCTGCTACAACTGCTGCTACGGCTATTGTTGCAGCAGCAGCTGCTACTACTACTATGGTTACTGCTGCTGCTGCTGCTGCTGCTGCTGCTGCTGCTGCTGCTGTTGTTGCGGCTGCTGTTGCACCAGCAGCTGCTGCTGTTGCTGCTGCTGGTGGTGCTGAGCTGTTGCTTGCTACTGCAGCTGCTATGGCTGCTGCAGCGGCTATGGTGGTGGATATAGCCGCTGCAAGGCCGCCTGCTGGGTGGGGGATTTTTTTGGGTGTTTCCCCGCTATTTTTTGTTTTTTCTTCCTTCATTCATCACAACAAGCTCGCTGCTCCCTGTGAAGAGCAAGCTGCAATTAGCAAGCTCGTTGCTTGCTATTTGTTGCTTGTTGCGAGCTGCAAGCAGCGAGCTCGCTGCTTGCTGCGAGTAGCTGCAGTTGCTGCTGCTACTGGCCGATGCTGCAGCTGCTACCTTTGGCTTTGGTCTTGGCGGAATCCTTGGTCGGGTCACCCAAACCTATCTATTGTTAGCCCCATGCTGAAGGTCAACCATTTTCTGATTGAGCCACTCATTCTCAAGCTTGAGGGCCCCAAGCTGATCTGCGACCTGCTACAGGGACTCCTCCATGGCACACGTAGGTTTTTTTAGCCATGGAGATCTGAAGAAAACTGGGCATTGACAGTGTTTCCATGGCATGAAAGAAAATTGGACAGCAATTCGGCAGTCCAAGATAAAGATTTGACGACTTTAAAGTGAGTGGAAGTCACCCATCATCTTCCACATGCGCATGGTTAGTCGTGTGGACAGTTTAGAAATGTAGAAAGAATTTCCAGATGTTTTCCAGTGCATTGAATTCAAAGTATGGTCCAACAATCTCCCTCTCGTTCAGCCTTGACATTCTCCGGCGCACTCAATGCCTCTGTCTCCTTGAGTTTTGCAGATCTCAAGCATCGTTTCCACCCAACGTGTGGCTCTGACTCTGATACCAGATGTTAAAGTGTGTGATTTAAAAAGATTAGGCCTTTGTGTTTGGAGAGCACAGTAACAGGAAAAAGATAGAATCAAGATATTCACGAAGCCAGAGCTGGAAAAACATAAGTTAATTGCAATGAGGCAATGTAGAGGGTACATTTACCATCTGGCCGGATAGCCCTGGCCCCAACCTACTGTTCTCCTAGCTTGCTATAACAAGCTACTTGCACATGTATCCAGCGCCCTACTAGCACCTTTACTCAGTGTGAGGAAGCCCTTGCCATCGACCTTTCCATGTCAATGGTACTTCCTGGATTCTATGCTCCCACGGTTTGAAAACGCGCTGTTAGAAAAGACCGCCACGTTCACTTGATGCCTCCTGACTGTGAGTGTGGATGTCTTGTTTCACACACCATTGGTATTACTACGACCATGTGATGATTGCAGTCACCGTTCCAACCTTTGCCTTTGACCACGTTTGCTGTCTGGTTTCTGTATCCAAGAAGGCCCCTTGGCAGGTAGCGTATTCAATATGCTGCTTTCCGAGAGGGTGAAGCCACCCTCGAGTTGTGTGTGTAGAATTCCACACAAATCTGTGAGCGAAACATGCTCCTGGTATGTGGAGCACACTCGCTTGCTCGCTCCTCCTCCTTCGCCTTGTGTCTGCGGTTGAGTGGAGTTGAGCTCAACCGTGAGCGGAATTTCCAAGAAAAACGGAAAATGGTCCAGCTGCCGCTGAAACTTGGCCAACATCCCAATTGTGCTTGAAAACATTGCACCTTGTTACACTGCGGGCCGGGTGCACATATCTCACCCTGTTTTTCCATGCCCAGAAAACTTGTATGAAGTCTCTTTTCCTTGAAGCACCCTTTAAAGAAAAGGTACCATTTTGCAATGAGGGGACAAGGGTAACATGCGTATTCATGATGGCTGTCAGTGTTGCTGGTTGTTTCTAGGGGATACATTGGGGCCACTGCCTTGTTCCGGAAGTTGAGCTCCTAATGTTCACTTATGCTCATGCAAAAAAATTGTGATGCCATACATATGATATGAGATTTCAATCACAACGTGAGTGTTTTTGTAGCGGGAGGGCCATTTTGGCCCTCCCTCCTTGCAGTTGCGAGAGGTTGTTGGAAAACCACCCCTAGCTACTACGAGGACTGGCTGTCAGCCCTTTCCTGGCCGTCGGCCAGCTGGCTGCCGGTCAGCTTGATGGCAGGCGGCCGGTCAGGGGACCGGCTGGCCATTGGCCGGCCACCTGGTCACCTCTGATCGAGCTGGACGCCCAATCGGTAGCCAGAAGGCCACGAGGCCTCAAGGGCCCAGGCCTGTGGCCTCAAGCCCTCATCCTCTTCCTCTTCTCCCAGCCTCCTTAAGTGAGCGAGGCTAGGGATAGAGACAGATAGAGAGAGAGAGAGAGAGAGAGAGAGAGAGAGAGAGAGAGAGAGAGAGAGAGAGAGAGAGAGAGAGAGAGAGAGAGAGAGAGAGAGAGAGAGAGAGAGAGAGAGAGAGAGAGAG